>JAJJLS010000118.1:0-10913 GCA_023783355.1 Polyplastron multivesiculatum
TCCCCAATCCCCATATAAATTAATATTTTACAATAATATATTAATAAATAATTATTAATATTATTATTCTGAAAATAAATTATTATTTTATAATTTAAATAAATAAAAATAAAAATAAAAAAAAATTTTCATTTTCTACCTTTGAAAAACTTTAATATTATTATTTTAAAGGTTGAAATTTAAGGACAATAAAAAAAATATTATTATTATTAATAAGGGTAATCAAAAGTAGTTTACACACAAAAATCTTTTAAAACAATTAGGCAAAGAATTAAACTTTCTGATTTAATAGGCCTAGGATTATAAACTTTAACTAAATTTTTTCCTTTCACAAAAAATTCTAATTGTGCAACGGAAGGAGTATATTTAATTTTAAATAAAGTATTTTTGTCTTGAAGTGAGATAATTCCTTCTGGATTAGGAATCATTTTTCTTTGATGCTTATTGAACTAATACCACACCATATTATTGGTCTTAATTATAAAGAATCCATTTGAGTTCATTTTCCCAACAAAAACATAATTATTCTTTTCTACAACTTTTTTATCGCAATTGCCAACCATTTGTTGATCTTTAAGATATTAAAATTAATTACAAAATAGTCTTTTTCATTAAATCTAATTCTTCTAATTTTAATAGCTAATACAAATATATATGTTTTCCTTCTAAATTATCAGCACTTATAATATTCCCTACTATTTTAAATCCTTCTTTTAATTCACTTATATCATGAGCATCTTTATTGTTTTTTTCTTCTTTAAAAAAAGAATTGATTTTTGACATATCTTCTTTTTCTTTTTTTTCTTTTATGTCTTTTTCATTCATATAAAGCTCTTCCTTATTTTTATTTAAATAATTTTGATTTTGATTATTTTTTGAATCAACTCTTTATCTTTTATATCCTAATAAATTAAGTTTAGTATTATAATTATGACTTTTAGAAATTGAAATATTTTCTTTATTTTTATTAGCATTACTAATTTCATTTTTTATATTATTATTTTCTATTGTATAATAATTATTATCTTTACTATTATTATTATAATTTGACTCTAAATTTTCTTTTAATGGCGAACTTTTGATTTTTTTAGTATATTCTTTTTCATTTTTTTTCTTTTTCTCTATTCTTTCAATTTTTGTATTTTCTTTTTTTTCTTGAATATTTCTATTATTTGTCATATCTTTGTTATTACATATCTTTTTCAGGAGTTATTATATCTGGAATTTGAGTTTGATTAAATTGTAAACATGTTTGATTAATGACTTTATTTGTATTATTTGTGCTACTGAAATCAAAATCTTTATAACTTAAACTAAGAATATTAATATTTTTTTCTTTGAAATTTAAATATTCATTTAATAAAAGAGTAAGATGATGATTATTATTAATATTTTGATTTTTTTTTCCTTCAAAATTATTTCTAGTTATTTTTTCTTTACATCCTGTTGTTCCAAAACGGCAACTTTTAATATGTTCATTCATTTTACTATTCTGAATAATAGATCTACATTTTTGAGGGCATTTTATTTTTTTTAGGGCAAACTTCATTATGAATATACTTGTCTAAATAGATTATTTTTAATCCACATTTTGTTCATATATAAGTCCTATTAACTCATTCTTTAAGATGTTCTTCCAATTTCTCTGTTAAAAAAATTTTATTACAATCTTGATAAATAAAATGAGTTGGTTCTTTTAAACATTGTTTTAAAAGTTCAATATATTCTAAATATTTTCAGGTCCAATTATTAGATATATTTAAGATATGGTATGTATTAAAGGCTAAATAATATTTAGGATGTAAGCCAGTTTTTATCATTTTTTTCCATTAAAATTATAAAAAATATACAACCTTTTGATAAATTTTTGCATTTTTAATCCTAGAATTTTTTAATTGGATCATATTTTATATATTCTCTATTATTTGCAAGATAATTAGGCTCTATTTCTTATTTTAAATTTGTTTCTTCATTATTTTCATTATTATCTTATTCATTTCCATCTTTTGAATTGTTACTATTGTTACTATTATTACTATTATTGTTATTTCTATTTTCAATAATTTGGTTATTTGTTGAACATTCAAACTTGATAATCTCTTCATGTTTTTTAGTGTTTTTTCTTTTAGTATTATGCCTATAATCAGGTTTATTATGTTTGGTATACTTTCTTTTTCTGTATTTTCTTTTCTTTGGTTTTTCATAGTTATTGATTTATCTTTTCTTAGTTCTTTTTTCATCTACGGTGTTAATCCAATTAATAGTAGTTTAATGTTATCATCAATGTTATTGTTATGTTCATTTTTATATATATTATTTATTATATAATTAACTTCATCATCATCTTCTTCAGCCAATGTTATAAATTTATTATTTTCGTTATTTTTCTTTTCTATAATATAATCTTTATTTTTATTATTAACATTATTTGAATTATTTTCATTAATTAAATGTGTAATTGATATTGATTGTTTATTTTGTTCTTTGGATGTATTTTGTGAAGATATTTCTTCAGTTGTCTTAAATCAAGGTAGATTCTTTTCATACATTTTTATGATAGATGATTTTTCAGATTTTTTTAAATTTTGTTAGAGGTCAGATATTTCCCAACTTACCTTAAAGTCTACACTTTCTATATCATTTTCAGATATTTTTCTCTTTTTTTAACCACTTTCATTTTGGATTATTTTCTTTATGCATTCACTTTCAGAATTATGCCCAAAAAAAATTATTTTTCTTTATTTCTATTATCTCCATTTGGAATTTCCTGTTTTTTTATTTTAATTTAGAAAAAGTTGAGAATCTCTAATTGAACTAATATACAATACTGGTGATTTTTGTTTCTTTGGATATAATATTTATAGTATTATCTACGTTATTTAGTGGACATAACTCTAAAATATTTTCTTTTAATTTTTCAAAACTATTATTTATAAGAGTAATAATTTCTTTTATATCAGATTTTTAATTTTTATTATTTGTTATATTATTATTACTTTTATTATTATTATTATCATTTTTGTGATTATCTGGCCTAGTTTGTTTATCATTAATAACTTTTATATCATTTTGTTCAATTTTATTAATAGTATTACCATGAGATATTTGTTACTATTTAGGACTACTTTATTTTCTTTATATTCACTTATAGTATGAATTTTCACGGCTCATAATAAATTCCAAATATTAATTTTTTATTAGTCTCAATATTTTTTTTTCAGTTTTATCTTCATTTTATGTAATATCAGCTTTATTATCTAAAATAGCATCTTTATTTACTTTATCATTTTCTTTTTGAATTTTATTATCATTATCATTAATTTCATTATCTTTTTCATTTATATTAATGTTCTCATCACCATTTTTATTTATATCTTTAATATCATAATTTTCTTTTATGTTATTATTCTCATCAATATTGTTATTATGATGGTTTTAATTCATTTTTTTTTATATTTGAATATTCTTTTCTAATTTTTGTAAACTTTTACCTTTATCTTGTGATATATTCTTTTTATCTTTTTCCTTCCCTTTATTTTTGTCTTTTTCTTTCTCCTTACTTTTATCTTTCTCCTTACTTTTATCTTTTTCTTTTTCTTTATTTTTAGCTTTTTCTTTACTTTTGTCTTTTTGTATATTTTTATCTTTTTCTACTTTTTAAATATCTTTTTTAATGACTTTTTTATTGCCTTTGTTTTTATTGTCCTTAATATTATTATTATTGTTGTTATTTACTTTTTCTTTATTTGTTTTTTCTTTATTTTTTTTTCTTTATTTTTCTTTAATTAAGCATAAATTTCTATAAATCAATTTAATAACTGTTTATTTTTTTCTAATATTAACACAAAGTTTAATTTTTCTATTGTTTATATTCTTTAAATATTATATAAATATATAAATTATTATATTTTTATCATCACCATCAAAAAATAAAAATAATGGAATATTGAAATGTAATTATAATAAATTAGAATTTAATTTAGGTCCATTTAATTCAGATTTATTTTCTAAGCCATTAAAATTAAAAACATTAAAATTTGTAGATTCAGAGATGATAGGCGAAATTTCAGAGAAAAGTAGATTTGAAAAAAAAGAAAAAGAAAAAGAAGAAGAAAAGAAAAAAGGAAAAGAAGAAAAAATATATAATACATATAAAAAAAAAGATAAAGATCAAATTAAATATATGAATTGAAAAAAACAATATTTCAAACTAATCAAAAAATATTGAAATAGAAATAAAAATTCCCTCATATATGAGGAAAAAAAGAGATTCATCAAATACATATATATTTATATTTAAAAAGTGGAGATTCAGAATGTGAAATAAAAATAGAAATAAATATATTTACAATTCCATTTGAAATATTATTATCTTGTTCAAAATATGAATTAGAATATAATAAAGATAATGAAGAATATCGTTTAATAACAGATAAATTATTATATGGAGAAGAAATAATAATTGACATACAAAAATATAATAGTAGTATTAATCAACTTAAAATATTTCCAAGGATTGAATCATTAGAAAAATGTACATGTCCTCAACCAAATATAGATTTTATAGATAATAAATTAAAAGTAAAAATACCTGAATGTTATAATGATGATATTAAAAAATTATATTGTAAAATGAATTTTTATTTAACAAATGATAAATATATATCAATTATTATAAAAGGAGCCAAAACAATTTTGATTTTTATATTTTTGATTATATAAAGGATAAATATATAAACAATAATTATTTGGAATTAATCCTTCCTAAAAATCAAGATTTTAAAGTTAATTTAAAATTTGTAGTTATATTACCTGTAAAAATTGTTGGCTTATATGGAGAATTAAAAATATATTTAGAAAATGGAGTTAATTATGATGATGGTGGGATATTAACAAGTAATACTTATTCAAAAAAAATAGAACTTTCTGATATTAGATTTTTCATGATATCAATTAATATCAATAATGAAATTTGTAATTCAAATATAATTAGAACATTTATTTTTAAAATACCAGGAATAAATAATGAAAAAAAAATAACAATTCAAAAAAAAAAATCTAGTTTTATAATATATACGATTATTTTAAATTACATAAGAATTTATTGTATTATTCAGATAGTGAAAAAATATTGAAAAGAGAATAGAAACCAAAACAAATTGATTTTAAAAAAACATATATATGTCCATATTATAGTTGGAATATAAAATACAATATTATTATTCTTCTAAAAGATATTATCTTTATCCTATACCAGAGAATTATTCTGAAATTGTTTATGTATCATATAAATTTTCTAAAGATGAAATAAAAATTAATAAATGGAGAACAATAAAATCAGAGAATTATTGGACTATTTAATGATAATTGGGTCCCTCTTTTTGATACATATGAAAAAGAGAATACTTTATTTAGATTAGATGATGAGAAATCTTTAAGAAAATATAATAATATTATTTCTTATTTATCAAATAATTATTCTTGTTCAGCTAAAGAGTTAATAACTTGTAGTGGTTATGGTTCAAGTTTGAAGGATATTTATAAAACTAAAGACTCTAAAATAGAATATAATTATAATAAAATAATTGAAGTTCTTAATAGAAATGTATATAAAGATACTTTTGAAAGAATTAAAAAAAAATCAAAAGAGTCTTATTATAATAATTTTACCATTTCAAAATTTTTATATGAAATATTATCTAATTATGATAATTATAAACATGTTTTTGAATGGTTTCCAAATGAAATCAGAGAAAAAATTAAAGAAGAATTGGATTATTTAAGTATAAACTCAAATAATGAAGAAGGAGCTAAATTATCACGAGTAAAACATATATACAAAATTATGGTAGAAAAACAAAAATATTTAATAGAGAATCAAAATATTATATTAGGAAATAGAACCAACAGAAAAGCAAATATTAGAAAAAATGGAAGAATTAAAAAAAACCTTTTCAAACTAAAGAAATAAAAAAAAATAAAGAAGAAGAAATCGGACAAAATAATGTTAAGAAATTAAATCAAAGAATAGAAAAAACTATTCTAGAGATGAAATAAAGTAATAATGAAAAAGGAGAAAAAGAAGTAGAAGATATATATAAATTCAAATAAATTTTTAATTGTCAATAAAATATCTAAAAAAGTAGATATTTCAAAAATGAAAATAAAAAGAGAGTTAGATAAAGATACAGGTAATCAAATAACAGAATCTGAAAATGTAGATATTGAAGATATAGAAATACCTGGAAATTAATCTCTGAATAAATTAATAGAATTCTTTGGAAAATGCATAACAATAACACAAATATTACCTACATATATTAGAATGGCAAAAATAAAAGAAGAGCAAAAAGAATATATGATAAAGGGAATCAAAATATTTAATAAAATATCTAATTTCTATCATATATTAATTTTAAATGATTATTCAAATTCAATAATATCTTCTAAAACACAAGAATTTGAAAAAGAATATAAAAATATGATAAGTAAATTTTTATCAGCAAATGCTTATTTTAAAAATATAGAATATTTAAAAAACTTTAAAGCAGAAGAAAATAGTAAAACTAATTTTATAATAAATCCAAAAGAAGATGATATAGAATTAAAGGTAAATGATTACAATCTTGATATAGAAAAAGATGTACAGACATTTTCTCAAGAAAATCAAAAGAAAAAAATGTTTAGTTCAATGGTGTCAAATAAAAAAATATTTAACAATGAAAATGGAAAAATGATGAATTATGAAATGAATCAGTTATCAAATACAAAAATAAATGAAGAAAAAATAGAAAAAGAAACAAGAAAAAAAAGTGGATATAAAAAGAAGCCAATAAAAACAATAATAAATGATCCAAAAGAACCAGAAAATAAAGAAATCAAAAGAGTTTTTGAAGATACATCAAATTATATGGATGACGATATACAAACACCAGATGATGAAGAAGTAAAAGACATTGAAAAGCCAAAAGAAAATGTAATAAGAGTAAAAGAGAGTGAGACAAAAGTTATTAGAAAAAGTGGTGCTGAATTTCAAAATGATAAAAATTTTGATATAGAAAAAGAGGTATCAAGGGCAATAAAAAAAATGAAACAATTAGATAAAGATTCTAAAACTGAATTTAAATATATTAGATTTAGTGAAAGAGAAGGTAAATTAGTTACAAGAACAGAAGCCAAAAATATAGATGAAAAAGTTGAAATTCCAAGAGATTCACCAATTTATAATTTAGTAGATAATAGTAATTATTTAGCAAATAGATTATTTTCAATATTATCAAAAGGAAATTTAAAGAATAAAATACCATTTAAAGATTTAGAAGTATATATACTATTAGATTGTACAAGAACAATAAGTCAAACTGATAAACTTTTTATAATGTTTCAAGTATGTGCTTTAACAACAGCATTATATAATTTAGAAATATCATATTTATTATCAGTTGTAGGAGATAGTGGATATAAAGTTGTTTTAAAGGAATTAGATGAAGAACATTCATATGAGGCATTACAACAAGCATTAGATTGTATTATGATTAAAAAATGTAATACAAATATTGCTTCATGTGTTAAAACAGCATTAGAGAAATTTGGTCCAAAAAAATTAATAAAAATAGGTAAAGAGTTTTTTATATATTTACTAATGGCTTAGATGAAGAATATAAATTATATTCACAATGGAAAGAGAATATATTTAGAGAAGCACATAATTGTACATTTGCATTCATCTTTTCAATGTCTGATTCATTGAAAGAAGATCAAATAAAAGATTTAAAAGAGGTATGGGAAGGATTTCAAAAAGCATGTGATGAACAAAATAAATTTTTACATATAATATCTATTTCTAAAGAACAATTTTTAAAAGATCAAGATAAATTAATTCCTATATTTACAGGAGTATTACCTAGAAGTATTAAACCTTATGATAATTCAAATGAATATAAATCTATATTTCCATTAAAAGAATTAACTAATATATCTTCTATTGATAATTTAAAAAATATATTAGCTAATGATTTGGATGAAGTTAAAGAAGAACCTGATATTAAAAAAACAAATTAAATCCATTACAAGAAGCATTAACAAAGCAAGATCCAAAAGAATTTAAAGAATTAAGTAAAATGATTGGTTAAATAATGAAAATAAATAATTTACCAATGGAAGATTTTAAAAAGGAAATTAAAAGTGTTGTAAAAGAATTATTTAGAGGAAGAAAAGAAAAAATAAATATACCATTATTAGAAGTAATATTTAAACCAAATTTACCTACTCAAACAATATTAACTGATGTTGGTTCACATTTTGATGTAAATGAATTAATTAAAATATTTCTTAAATCCAACACCTAATCCAAAAATATATAGAGAAATAGGATATGGATATATTAAAAATTATGGAGTAACAGTAGTAGTGGATAGTTCTTATTCTTGCTTTGGTTCTTTATCAATTGTACATACTTTTTCAACATTAAAAAATTTGTTTAGTGCTCTTGCTTCAATTGATTTCCTTGTTTTGATTTAATAATATAAGGATACAAAAACCCATATATAATATGTTCAGAAAAAAGAACTATGGATGCATTATCTTAAAAATCACAAATTTGGCTTATATTTTTTACTTTAATTAATCAACAAGTTAAACTGATTTAGAATCTGCTAATAGAGCTGTATATTATTTACATAATTCAAGAAAAACAGAACATACTAATTGCTTATTTGTAGTAACAGATGGTTTATTTTCTTTATCACAAACAAAAAGAATAGAAAAAAAAGTTAATATATGTAGGGAAAAGGATTATTAACATTTGGTATAGGAGTAGGAGTGCCATCTTATAGAATAGAAGAATTATTCCCAAATATAATATATTCTAAAAATCCAAATAAATTAATTAATGGTATAGCTTCATGTTTCTCAGAAATAAGTAAAAAAGAAGAATTAATACCTATGGGAGTTAAATATCAAGATAAAATTACTCAAAACGATATTGACACCTTTATATAAGAAATTAAAAGAAGAACTAATTCATATTCCATTCGAATTAAGTGGATATGATTTCTATCAAGGTGAAATTCCAAAAAATGCAGATGCTAAAGATATGGATGTTGATGGTAAATTTTCTATTCATAAATTTAGTATGATCCTAAAGATTTCTTTAAAAGACTGAAAGTCTTAATAGTAATGTTATATTCAGCTGAAATGAATAAAAAAGAAAATCAAAATTTATCATATAAATATATCAAAAATAAGTCTAATCCTAAAAATGAATGTATATTATCTTCTATAGAATGTCAGGCATGGAAATAGATATATCAATTAGCTAATAAAGATGCAATAGATAAATTATTAAAAAGTAGTGTAAAAGGGAAATGTGATTATTTAATTTGTGTAGTAATAAGTGGGGAATCATACGAAGAATTACCAAATAAATCAGATAATCCACATTTAATAGGAGAATTTATTAAAGTTGCTATATAATTTTGGAAAAATGGAGGTGGGCTTTGTTTATTTGCAGATAATGCACCTTTTAATTATCAAATTAATTTATTTTTAGAAATATTAGAAGTGGAGTTAAAACATAAAACTAAATTTAGAATAGGTGGAAATCATCCTGGTAAAACTACATTAATAAGAGATGATAATGGAGATTTAACAACAAATGGAAAATTTAACAGAAAAATATAATTAAAAGATGACTGTAGCAGAATTCCGATATTACATAGTTTATATAAAATATATGAAGGTAATACAGTTTCATATATTATAGAAAAACCTAGTGACGATAATAAATTATATTATGGAGAAAATAAAGAATTAAAAATGATATCTGATCCAAAATCATTAGAACCATGGGTTCCATTTTCCAAAGATTCAGATGGTGGATTTAATGCCTTATTTTATGGTTCAAATGATGGAAAAAGGGATATAGTAATTGATTGTTCATATACCAAATTCTTTTTAGAAAAGGAATCCCAAGTGACTCCCAGATATGTTCAAAATATATTTAGTTGGTTAGGCTATGTAGAAAAACATCAAATGAAAGATGGTTGCAAAGATGGAACTGAATTTAGGCAGCTTCAAATTGAACTTAGTGTAAATGACAGTGCAAAATCGACTAGATTTTTAAAGAAGCTGACCTCTGCAAAATTAGATTTAATTTATTTAGTTGATGTATCTATCTCTATGAATACTTCTTTAGAAGGTGTAAAGAAATATTGTATAGATATATCTCACAAATTAGAGAAAGAATTATCACAATTTGATTTTAATTATGGAGGTATATTTTATTCTGATCCTGTAGAAGTTTATTCTGAAAAAAATTTTTATTTAAATTTAACGCCAAATATAAATCAATTTCAGAATTTGAATAATAATGTTAAACTATTAGGTGGAAGAGATGGGCCAGAAGATTGGTATAGAACTTATGATATTGCTATAATAAAAAGAGATGGAGGAATGGAATATGATGCATAATCCATATAACAGATGCAGGCTCTCATGAAACAGAATATTCATATGGAGACGGTTATCCTGAACAAGGGACCTAATTAGATTGAATTATCCCACAATATGCTAAAATGAATTTCCAAATGTTTGGTTTTAATTTAGTTTCAGGAGCAAATCAATCATTTGAAAGATTCAAAAATATATTTAAATCAAATAGTGGAAAAACTTTTGAAATTAAACCTTTTAACCCAAATAATAATATTGGAGGAAATTTCATAAGTATGGTCGTAAATAATGAAAAAAGAGATGTGCTTCTTAAATATTTTATTTATTTTTTAATGTTATGATATTTTGAGTGTTATTATATCGAATATTTATTATATATATGTAATTAAAAATTTTTATATCTTTATAAAATAACAAAAAATATAGATTTACTAAATATGTATAATGGGGATTGGGGATTGGGG
>JAJJLS010000119.1:0-10875 GCA_023783355.1 Polyplastron multivesiculatum
AATCCCCAATCCCCAATCCCCAAATCCCCAATCCCCAATCCCCAATAACTAATTTAAAATTTTTCTATAAAATTATTATTTCATTTAAAATCTAATTAATTTTTACTAAATTAAAATTTAAATATATATATTAAAAAATTGATTACCTATGTATCGAATTCATTATATATTATTATGTTACATATTAAATTCGGAAGTTTTTAATTGTTAAATAGTATTATATTTTTGTAAATATTTCTATCTAAATAGATTATATTAAAATAAAATTTCAATTATTTATATTCATATTATATAAATTCTTCCCTTCCATTATAATTTATTTTATATATATTACTAGTTATTCTCATTATTATATGAACTTTAAAGATTATTGTTATTATTTTCCTTATTGTTTTCAATAATATTGCCAATTAATTGATTTACTTTAGGAATATTTTTATTTGAATTAATAATATCTTCATTATTTTTATTAATACTTTTACCACTACTTCTACTATTACTTTTATTATTATTTTTACTAATACTTTCACTAATACTAATACTCTTAATATTAGAATTTAAGTTTTCCTCTTTAATATTACTAACATTATTCTGACTGCTATTACTACTATAGCTATTGCTATTAATATTATTATCACTATTGCTATTACTATTATTATTACTATTACTATTGCTATTATTATTACTATTGCTATTACTATCATTTTCATTATTATTATCTGAATTTTCATTTGATTCAATACTTTCATTTATTCTTGAAGAAATCGTTTCACCTAAATGTTGAAGTAGTTCTGAATTTTCTTTATAATAATTTATAAATGTTTTCAAATATAAAAATGATAGTTTATAATATAAATGTGAAGTTAGTGGATTAAAAGTAATTAAGACATTTTTTTGTTTTTGGACATTTTGATGTTTTCTTTTAGAAATATAATCATTTATAATTTTTTTTATTTTTTTTTGAAGTTCTTTTTCTTTTTTAAATATTAAATTATTTTCTGGATTATTTCTATCAATTTGTACCCCCATTGTATTATAAATAATTTTAAAAATAACTTCATGATAATAAACAAAATCTTCATTATCAATATTTAGTTTTAAATCACTCACATATTTTTTTATATGTTCAAGTTTTCCTTTCTCAGGAAAATTTAATTTTTTCCAATTTAATTCCATAAAAAATTGAGTAATAAGTATTTTTTTAATTCTAAATCCTTCATCTTCTTCTGTTGAAAATTTATTCCAAGCGTTGTTAAAATCAGTTAAAAAAGAATTATATTTATCAATTGGATTATATTTTTTATCACTAAATTCATCATATTGTTGTAAAATTACCATAAGAAGAAGATTTAATAATATAATTGCAGTAATAAAATTACTAAGAATGAAAAAAGCAATTGAATATCCTTCTCCCCTAACATCTTCTCTATAGGCCATTTCCATCATAATATTTGGCCAATTTTCTCCCGTTGCACATCTAAAAATTAATAAATATGAATTATAGAAATTATCCATATTATAATATTCATTAATATAAGTGAGTTTATCTTTATATTTTTCATATTGTTTTCCATCATAAAGATAACATCCAATTAAAGCAATAATACAATAAATAATAATCATTGAAGATAATACATTCATTAATGCTGAAAATGACCATTGAAGAGTTTGAATTAATTTTTCTAATCCTTTTAATGTTTTAATTAATCTAATTACTCTTGAAACTTTTAATACTTTTACAACACGAATTATTTGAAAAGTTTTTAGAAATGCTGCATCTATTCCATCTATACCAGATATTATCCAATCTGTTATTGAAACAACTATTATAAAAAAATCAAATTTATTCCAAGAAACATAAAAAAATGGCCTTATCCCATATGCAAATAATTTTAATAAACATTCAATAAGAAAAATAGAAGTAAACAAAAAATTAAATGATTTTAAAATATTTGTTAATTCTTCAGGACATCCATCATATGTCAAAAGCATAAAAATAGTATTTAGAAATATTATGACCATAATAGTATTTTCAAAAAATCCACTATCAACAAATTCTCTAAGATAATATCTAATTTTTCCTTTCATTGGCTTATTCCATATGATATAATTACTTTGTGATTCAATTATTTGTGTTAGAAAATCATAATATTTTGGGGCTTTTTTATCATCTTTTGATATTTGTTGTTCTCTTCGATATGCTTCATTAAAATATTTAAACATAATTCCTGTGAATAAATTTATAAAAAAATAAGCTACAATTAAATTAAATGCAATAAAATAAATTCCATAAAAATCATTATAAATTCTATAATTATTCATTATTTCAGGCCATCCTTCATTAGTTGATAATATATAGGTAGTAATTAATGATGTTTTTAAATTTGAAAATTTAAAAGTTGGGCCTGTATCCATTATTCCATTAAATTTATTGGCACAAAATTGATTTATTGATGTTATATCATTTTTAACCTCATATAAAGCTAATAGATTATTAAATGAATCTGTTGCCAAATTAAAAGAACCATCTGGTTTAAGTACATAGCAATCATGATAATAAGAATAAAATAATGATATTCCAACAACACTAAATATAAATAATACAACAATTAGAATAAATAAAGCTGTAAATATAGGAGCAATAGAATCGAATAAAGATGTAATTATTAATTTTAATTGAATATTATGAGATATAAATCTAAGTGGTCTTAATGTTCTTAATAATCTTAATACTTTAAGAAAATCAACAGAAGAAGTAGAGTTATTTCCCATAAAATATTTTTGAAATATATTATGAAATTCAACAAAAGAACATATAACAATAAGAACATCAATTTTATTCCAATTATCTTTTAAATATGTCCCTTCATCAAGAGCAAGCCCTAAAGCACATATTTTTAATACAGCTTCTATTAAAAATATTAAATTAAAAATTGTATCACATATATCAAATAAAAATACAAAAGTATATCCACTAATAAATGTATCTGATATTAATCTGATTGTTGATAAAATTATAATTAATAAAATAAAATGATCAAACCATTTTTTATTTATTAATTCCATACAAAAAATTCTAAACCAATTATTCTGTGGAATAAATAATAAACTATTTTCACATTCATTATTTTTGAATAATTTATTAATTTTTTGCCATTCTCTTAGTTTTTTATCAGTTCCTGTATAACTTATATTATTATAATCTTCTTCATCAATAGTTTTATCATAACTATAAATTTTTTTCTCTTCTTCTTCTTCTTCATCGTCACTTATTTTTGAATTATTATAGTTAATATATGATGAGGAATATTTATTCATAGCTTCTTTTGAAGATGAAAAAGTATTAGAACTTCTAAACAAATCATTTAAATTTTCTTTATCATTCTTTTTTGCTTGAGAATATATTTTTCTTAGATTATTATTATCCTTAATTTTATTTTTTAATGTAAATAAATAATCTGGAAGTACATTAATTTTTTCTATTTGTTCGTCCTCAGTTAAATCATCTTCATCTTCCTTGTCATTTTCTCCAAAAGATTGAACTAATATTGATATAAATAAATTAAATAAAATATAATTACCTAAGAAAATCCAAATAACAAAATAAATAATACATAAATGATTAATTGGATATAATTCAATAAAAAGTCCATCCCAATCATCTAATGTTAATATTTGATAAGTTGTATAGAATCCTTCAAAAAAAGATTGATAATGTTTACTATTATTAAGTAAATACATTCCTAATAATTCAAATATTAAAATAAACATTATAAGTATTATAATAATATAATAAACACTTGTTAATGCTTTTTTTATTGAAACAATAATTAATCTCATTGATTTCATTCTTCTTAAAATTTTTGCTAATCTTACAATTCTAAAAATTCTAAAAACCTTTAAAAATGATAATTGAGAGCTAAATGATTTTTTAACACCAACAACATCAATAACATTATTTTCAGGGGTAGCCAATTCTACAATTCCAAAGCAAATAATAATTGTATCTAAATAGGTAAATGGATCAGAATAAAATACCAATGGAGTTAAGCCAAGAAATTTAACAATATATTCAAAAATAAAAATTCCATTAAAGAAATAGTTAAATATATTTAGTTTATTTAATATCTCAGGTTTTAAAAAATTTCCATCAAGAGCTAATATAAGTGAATTGATTATAACAAAAGATAGAACAATATAATCGAAATAATCATTTCTTGCAAAAATATAAAAAGCATATCTTATTTTTTGTAGATTTTTCACATAATTGTTTTTATGCCAAATAATCATATTAAAATCTTCTAAAGAATCTATTATTGTATTCCATCTTTTTTTACATTTATCTATTTCTGAATGATATAATATATCTTCTCCACTCCATTCTATATATCTACTTGAATTTGTTTTTATATCAAATATCCTAATATTTTCAACTTCTTTTTTAACATTTAATCTATTATATTTTTTTCTATTATTTTCTTTTATATTATTAATAATATCTTCTTTTTTTTTAGAATCAATAAATTTATAATATAATTTATCTTCTTGTAGAAAATAATGACTTAAAGTAAGATAATTAAATTCATCAATTTTTTTATACATTCTTTCTAAAGCATTTCTCTTATATCTTATTTCATCTTGTAATAAATAATTATCAGTGAATGAAGAACTCATTATTAATGTTCCTTTACTCTTCAATTTACTTGAAGTTGTTCTACCACTTCTATAATTATAATAGTTTAATTGCTTATTATTTGTTGCTATTGTACTTAAAAAAGCTGAATCAGGCCTAAAAGTTAAAGCTCCTTGATTAATATCTTTTTTCATAGTATATTTACCAAAATCCCTAAGTCTCTTTGATATTAATGATAAAACGCTTAAAGGAAGATATTTTAATTTAATAGTCAAATATGATAAATCATTTTTACTAAATATCTTGTCATTATATTTTAAATATTTATATTTTTTTAATTTTAATTTTCTATCATTAAAAACAAAAAAGGCTTCTGTCCTTTTTGGAACTACACTACTTATTATATTAATATCCTTTTTTGCTAATATTTCTTCTACCCAATGATCAATTTTGAAATTATCTTTAACTTTTAAATCTTTATCATGAATATTATTTAAATAATTCATATAATATTTAGTTCCTCTTAAATTAAATGGAATGAGTTCTTGCTTAACTGTTAATGGATCAGTATATTTCTTATTCTCTTCTTTAACCAAAAATTTATTGGAATCTTCTTTAGGATATTTATTTATATTTTTATCTATACTTTTAGCCTTAAAAATAAAATAATTGTTATTTTTTTTTTGTTCATTTAATGATATATTTTTAATAATTTGCTCATTTTGATTTTTGTTATTATTATTATTAAAAATTTCAGTTTTACTAAATTGATTTTGATTTGAAGTTTTATTCAAAGGTTTATTTCCTAGATTAAATTTTAATTCACTTTTATTATTCTCTTTATTAGATATATTTTTACTATTACATGATGCTCGAACATTAAGTAATTTCATTGTTTTTTGTTTGTTTAATAATGGTAATTCAGAATTTCTTTCAGTTATGTTAAAATTAAAATTATCTTCAATAATTTTATTATTTGTAAGTCTTTTTTCTATATTTTTTATTCCCTTATTCATATTATAATATTTATTTAAACTTTTCTTTATTATATCTGAAGAATTAAATTTTTCAAAATGACTTGGTATATTTTTTTTAGTTTCAAAATTACTATTTTCTTTTTTATCATTTAGGTTTTCTTTATTTTCATTTGCTTCTTCTTTCTTTTCATTTAATTCTTTTTTATTTTCATTTATTTCTTCTTTCTTTTCATTATTGAATTCTTGATAATTGTCATTTTTAATTGTTCTTATATTTTTATTATAATCTTTTTTTTTAATAATCCCACTTATATTTAAATTCATGTCTTTTCTTATCCTTATTTTTCTTTTATTAACATATAGTTGTTCATCCAATTTTTTGTTTACTTCTTCATAAAATTTTTTTAATTCATTTGTTTTTAAATTAATATTTGTATTAATACTTTTTCTATCAAAGATTTCTGCTCTTATTTTTTTAGTTAATTTATTAGAATCTAAATTTTTTCTGATATTTTCATGGATTAAATATTCATTTTCATATATTTTTTTTTCTTCTATATTTTTTGGGAGTAATTCAATATCTTCTACTGATACATTGTTATTTCTACTAATATAGGAATCTTCACTTAAAAAATGTAAATTATTATCTATAGAAGGATTATCATTTAAAGTATTTTCATTATCTGACTCTTTTTTAATTAATTCATCTAAATCTTTTGATTCTTTTTGAAACTGTGCATATTCTAAAAATCCTAGAAAAGATTTTCTTCTATCTTTATTAAGAAATTCATTATCTTTTTCTACTTCTTTTTTAAGGTATTTTTTTAAATTAAATCTGATATTTTCATCATTAAACTTTTTATCATCTTCAAATTTAGTCATAAAATTTAATATAGAATAAGGCCTATTAAAATTCGATTTTATAATTATATCATTGTCCATTTCATATTTTTTTGAATTTATTATAGTTTTACTTAAAGAATAATTATTACTTATATTATTAATATTCATTCTTTTTTCATTTTTATATGTTTTTTTACTCTTATATTTCTTAATTCCAAGTAAATTATTACTAAATAAATCATCATCATAACTTAAATTATCAATATTATTTTTATAGTCTTTCATAACTAGTTTAGTTAAATATATATTACTTTTTGGTCTAATATTAGTTTTACCTCTATTAAGTCTTATTTTGGCGCTGCTATTAATCTCAGAATTGTCTGTTAAACTAGATAATGATAAATCTTCAATAAAAGATAATTCTTTATTAATTAATAACTCTTCTTTTTGATCATTATCTTTCATAGATTTATTATTTTGCAAACAATAATCTAATTTTTTTGTTGATTTGCTTTTAGGACTTTTATTTAAAAATATTTTACTTTTACTTCTATCGTTAAACATTTTCATTTTTGTTAATTTTCTTTTGTTTTGGATGTTTTTAATTTTTTTTTCTTTTTTATTTTTATTAAATTCTTTTAAATCTTTTTCAAAATCTGTATCCTCAAAAAATGAAATTTGACTATTTTTTTCACTTTCATGTTTTTCATTAATTTTTTTTATTTTTTTCTTTGTTTTATACTTTGTAAATGTTTTTTTCATATTTATAATTTTGTCATTGAAATATTTTGTTGTGTTATCAATGGAAATATCAATTAAAGTACTATTTATTTTATTTTTTACTTTAATAATCTCAGATAAATCAACATTGGCATCTACTTGATTTAAATTTGAATTTAATTTATTAAAATTAATATTTTTAGATTCATCAAAACTTCCACTTCCATAATTATTACTAAAAATATTAACAACTGATGTTTTATTTTTATCTGAAATCTTTGTATCAATTACTTTATTTTGTTTATTTCTATTATTTTTTTTTTTAACATTTATTTTTGATTTATTCATTTCTTTTTTTTTCTCAGCTATAAGTAAGTCTATTTCTTTTTGCTGTCTTTTTATATCTTTACATAGGCTTTTTTCTTCTTTTTTAATTCTCAATTTTTCAAGGTATAATTCTTCTGGATTATTATTAGCCATAATATATATATCCTTCACAGTGGAATATACTTTTGGTATATCTCTTTTATTTTTACTAATATGAAATGCTTCATCTTTAACTTTAAAATATAATTCCTTTAAAGTTTCATCACTTTTTTTATTATTTTGAATTTTCAATTTTTTTTCATTTTTTTTTTTTTCTTGCTTTTTCTTTTCTTTTAAATCATATTTACTTTGAATAAGTTTAAAAAAACTTTTTTTTTCATTTAGTTGTTTCCTATTTCTTCCAATATGTTCAAATTCTGAATTTGTAACGGCTAAAAATAAATTAATTAAATAAAAAGAGCCAATATATATAAAAGCATGAAAATATATAAAAATAATAATTGGATTTATATATATTTTATCTTTAAATGTTCTTGATACATAAGTGAATATATAACTCCAACCTTCTAAAGTTACCATGACAAAGACAGTTATTAAGGATGCTCCAATATTATCAAAATTAATTGCACCATAATTCGGATTTATATAACCTTTTGCACAAATATATTTTAGTCCATATGTATTTAAATGTTCACAATTTGAATCAAAAGAACACATATATTTATCATTTTCAAAAGAAATAAAATATCCATAATTTAAATTCATACATCTTCTATAAAATAATCCTTGCCACATTTGTAATCCTGCCACAGCAAAAAATAAAAAAAAGAAAAATAAAATTGTTACTGTTTCCCAAAGATGTCCAATTGAAGCTAATAATGCTAAAACTAATTTTTTTAAACCTTTAAATTTTTTAACTGTTTTTAATGGCCTTAAAATACGAAAAGCTTTTAAAGCCGAAAGTCCTGATATTTTTGATCCACCCATCTTTTTTTCTAAAATAAAAGATATAACACCTATTACAACAACAAATAAATCAAAAATATTCCAATAATCCTTTAGATATGCATCTTCAGCAGAATAAAATGTAAAAGTTACTATTTTTAATAATGCTTCGATTGTATAAAATATTAAAAAATAATTCTCAGTCTTATTTCCTATATTATCTTGAGTTGTTGGGTCACTTATAAACATTAATATGCTATTAATGAATATCATTATTAAAGATATATTATCAAATATCCAATTATCTACAAAAAACTTGCATATTTCTCTTGAATAAATAAAAAAATTATTAATTTTTTTTCTTTGTTCAAGACATATACAACGATCGAAATATCTTCTTGATGCTTCTTCTTTTCTCAAAGGCTTAAAATCTATAATTTCCTTTGCACTTATTTCTTCTGAACTCTCTAAAGCAAATCTAGGTAAGTTTTTATCTTTTTGATTTTTAAAGTATATATTTAGAAGCTTACCTTTATTATAAAATTCTCCAGTGGTATCTATATTTAATTCAATTTTTTGTTTTTCAACCTTTTTTATATCTTTATATTTTTCATTTAAATCATTTATTTCTTCTTGTAATTCTTTTGTGTCTAATCCTTTCAATTCCATTACATCTTTTAATTTTTTTTTTTCAATTAATTTTCTTTTTATATCTAATTTATTCATTTCTTTATTAATTTTCTCCACTTCTTCATCTTTTATATTTTCTACATCATATTTAAAAACATCATTTTTAAGATATTGTTCTTTATAAAATAAATCATATTCAACTAAATTTACTTTATTTTTAGGAAATATTTCCGCTTCATCTTCATTTTGTTGATTCTGTGGTTGTATAAAATTTTCATTTGTTATTGTTTCTTCTTCCTCCTCTTCCTCTTTTTCCTCATTTTCCTCTTCATCATTTTTAGATTTGTCTAATTCTTCTTCTTCCATAGATAATATTTCTGAATTATTATTATTATTTTCTTGTTGTTTTTTTATATTAAATTTAGATAAAGATTCATTTTCTTTTTTTCTTATATTTAAATCACTTAATTTAACACTTATTCTTACATTATTTCTACTTTCTGCTTTTTCTAATTTTTTTGTTTTAAAAGATTTTACTGATTGTCTCATCCAGTTAGAATCTTCATTTTTGGAACTTAAAGTTTTTTTACTTCCTTTACTCTTAACACTATAAAGTTCACCTTTATTTTCCTTGCCAGTACCTTTTGATTCTACTACTCCAGAAATATTACTACTACTATCATTATCATTACTAGATATAACTTTTGATAAATTATCTTTAATATTCTTATTTGAATTTCCTTTCAAATTATAAGAATCTATTTCACATTGAGATTCAGCAGAAAAGAAACTTGAGTCTCTTTCCGAATGATTATTCTGTTGTTTTATTTGACTTAATTTTTCTTCATTTAAATCTGTTTTTTTTCTAAATATATTAATTTCATTTTTCTTTTCATTAATTTTTAAATATTCTTCTTCTTTTTGATTAAAATTGTCTAATTTCCTTAATTTGTCTTTAAGAAAATTATTATTACTTATATTCGTTTGCAGTCTTAATCTTTCTATTTCTTTCTCTTTTTCTATTTTTTCTAATATAGTGTCTATTCCACTTTTTTTGTGATTACTACTTTTTTTTATAATTAATTCAGCCTTAAAATTTTTGTTGTTGTTAGCTTTGATCTTTTTTAATTTTTTCTTGCTTCTCGTTGATGATGTTATTTCAATATTTTTACTTTTATTCAAAATCTCTTTATATTTAATATGGCTAAAACAATATTGCATCAAGATATTATAATATTTTTTTAGATATAATTTTAGAATATATTTCTTTATCTTAAAAATCAATATTAAAATATTCCTTTTTGTATATGCAGAAATTTTTTTTATTTTTAATTTTTTCAAAAATTTTCTATATTTTCTATGTATTTCCATATTTTCTAGGATAGATAATGCCTGTTTTATTTTTGGTAATTTAGAAGACAATTCATTTTTTGTATTTATATTTATATTCTCTAATACATTTCCTCCTTTTTTTTTAATAATAACTAATCTAATCATTTTTGTTTCTATATCTTCATTATCATATTTGAAAAGTGAATCATCATCTTTTATTTTATATTCGCTATAACTTCTTATATTTAATTCATTTTCAATATCTGATTGAGTTTTTATTATTTTTTTTCCTTTATTGTCAGGAATGACATTATTATTAATTAATTCTCTTTTAGCTAATGATCTTCTTCTTTTCATTTTTTTATTAAAAACTTTTTGATTTAATATATTTATTTATTTAAAATTATATTAAAGTTTAAATTCCAAAATATTTTCTTTGTTTGGGGATTTGGGGATTGGGGATTGGGG
>JAJJLS010000120.1:0-10833 GCA_023783355.1 Polyplastron multivesiculatum
CCCCAATCCCCAATCCCCAATCCCCAATCCCCACAAATAACAATTAAGGATAATAAGAAAAAATAATAATAAAAAATTAAATATTAATTTATATTATTTATAAATAAAAAACTATCAAAAATATGGACTTTAATAATTAAAATATAAAAGAAAATAAATATAATTTATAATAAAAGCATGTATCTTAAAGGAGCTTTATATTTTATTTAAGAATCAGATAATATTTTAAAATTAAGAAATTCGAAGAATATATTTAATTAATTTAGTTTTTATATTTTAATTAAAATTATTCATAGTAGAATTGAATAAAATAATCATAAAGAGATATAGAAAATAAATTCAATTTAAAATTGAGCAAATAGTTAAGGTAAATGATACCAAGGCTTATTGCAATGTTAATATAGTGCATTAGAGAAATAAATAGATTGTATAGAAATATTAAGAACTCGTTTAATTTAAAAATTGCTAAACTTTTGTTATTTATTAATTCCAAAGAATTTATAAATTAGCAAATTCTCAAATATTTACAAAATAAAAAAAATATAAAGTTTTTAAATTATGATTTATGTTTGTTTTCCCATTCTTCTATTTTAAGTGATCTTCCAATAGGAAACCAAACTATGGATTCTTTATCAACATTTTCTTTAACATAAGATTCTAATCCAGAATATTCATTTGGATCTTTATCATCTAAATATAACATATAAAATAAATAATTTTCAACACTATGATCTTGTAAATGTTTTTCAAATCCTTCTTTTCCTATATAATATTTTTCTATTTTATCCCTATTTAATCCACAAATATAACATATTGTTTCCATATCTTCTTCTATTTCTTCTCTATCTCCTCTTAAGCTATCAAATGCATCAAGAATTAAACCACAAACCATTTGCCATACTAACCATACCATAATAAATGTATAGGAAATATCTAATAGATATCTTTCCATATTACCTGTAGTATTTATACTTTCTTCTTTTGAATCTATAAAATTTCCTAAATTTCCACCAGAAGTAAATGTATTTGAATAAATATACATCATACATATTAGAGGACTATCACAAGAATTATCAGGCATTAAATTATAATATCTATAAAATATAATCAGAGAGTAAAAATATATCAAAATAAAAAAAAATATATAAGTATAAACAAATTCAGCTAAAGGTTCATAAAAAGCTAGGAAAACATATTTTAATATCGGTTGGCTTTTGATAAATTCTATTAAATGAAATGCGAAAAAAAAGTGATGAACAAATAATCCTAAAAATCCGAAAGCCATATAACATATTCTGTACAAAACATGAAAATTTACCAATAATTTAAGAAAAATCATAATTTTATTACAATAAAGTGAACAACCACTTGATTTTAAAAACCGATATATTCTATGAATTTCAAAATCACTTATATATCCTATTTTATTTTCTAAAGATTTTTGTAAAAATTGTCTATGTAAATTCTTATATATAAGAACAGCATCTTTTGTTAAAAATTCTAGAAAAATAATTATATCAAAAACTAAAATAATAATTCCTAAAATATTCAAAAGAATTTCACTTTTTCTTTCATTTAATTCAAAAATTTTAACATTTTTAATAACTTTTATTTGATCTTTATCTTTCTCTGCATTATATCCTACAAACATTAAAATATTCATAATTATAACCAAAATAAGTGCAATAAGTTGAATTTTATCCTGATATATTAATAAATATTTTAATGGTTTAAATTTTCCATATTTTTGCTCCAGAATATTTATTTGTTTCAAATTCATATACATTTGTTCCTTCTTATTTATTAAATAAGTTAATTTAGTTTGTAAAGAAGTTCTATCTGCGTTATCATCAAAATCTTTTTTCATTTTTTCATCAAATCCATTAAAAAATTGTAATCTAGGACAATAAACTTTAAAAACTTCATTATCTTTTAATATTTCAATATTTAAAGAATTTTCTGTATAAAATTCAAAAGCATTTATAATGGTTTCTGAATTTGTAAAAGTTTCTTGTAATTTTTCTTTCTGTATTTTATCATTTTTATTTGTGGGTTTTAGGACTAATGTTGAATTAATTTTTAATTCAGTTTCTTCATTTTCCAAAGAAGATAAAGTTTCCATAAGAAAGTACAAATTAAATCCTGCTTCTGCTACTACTTTATCATCCAGATCATCAATATCTTTTGTATTTTCTTCAGTAAATAAAAAAAAAAACATTTCATTTTTTAATTTTTTATAGATTTCTCCACATTTTTCAAAAACTAATCTATAATTAATATCTCTTAAAACTTTTTTAATAACTAAGTCTTTTTTATGCCTTCCTTCAATAATAGATAATAAAACTAAACTAATTTTAAATAAAAGCATAGATTTTTCATAATCACTTAATGCTGAAAATAATTTTATTTTTTGGAAATTATCATCATTATAATATATTCCTTCATCAGTACTTCGACCCCTACTGTATGTTATATTTTCACTAAAAAAAGAATCATGATTAATTTTATTATATGATAACCAAAATATAGTATCATTATCATCATTATTTTCTTCCTTTAAATCATCTTCATCATAAGTTATTATGCAAGTTTCTTCCATTATTTTATTAAATAATTCAACAACCTTAGTATTTATTAAATATTCTTGATTTTTTTTACAAGGTCCTTGCAAGAACTCACATATAGTATCTAATATATATAATAATCTTTTATAATATAATTCTGTACAATATCTTGTTAAATTATTATATTTTTCATTCATATTTCCGAGTTTTTCTAATAAAGTACTCAAATATTCAATTAATATATTTACAAAATTATATGAAATTCTGTTATTTGTTTGTTCTCTTAAATAATTTTGTAAAAATAAATTATGATTTTCTGTTAATAATTGAAGAAATCTTAACTTATCCGTAACCATAGTTAAATTTTGGTTATCAATATTTAATTGTTCAATGAATGGATCTGAGCTTAAATTATTTAAAATATCTTTATTAAAACTTTGGCCTATACTTTTAAAAAAATTATCACTATTTGGTAATAATTGAAATAATTGAATAAATTTTTTTTGTACATCTGTATTTCCTCCTTCTAAAATTGTTTTATAAAAGTAAATAATCATATTAAAAGTATCATAATGAAAATATCTTCCTCCTTGGCTTGCAATTTTCAAAAATATTTCAATTGCTCCGTTATTTAAATATGATTTTTGACATTCATAAAAAAAATGTTCTTTAAATTCTAAAACTTTCTGGTCAAAATAATTTAAATTATTTTTTTCAATTTTATATTCTCTTTTAATAATTTCAGGAGTAACTAAAACTAGATAAGACATTAGTTCAATTAGCTCTTTTATAACAGGAAAATATTTTTGATTATCAGCATTTTCTTGTATGAATTTAAGAAAAACATTTACTAAATGAATTTCAGCTTCATTTCTTGATACAATCTCTGCTTGGGCTGGAGTTTCTTTTTCTACATATTTTTTTAGTATACTATGAAAATTTATTTTAGTTTTTAAATGTCTTGCCATAATTTTTTTTTCTCTTCTTATACATTTTTCTATAACTTCATTATTTTCTATTTCATTAATTAAATCATTCACCAAATTAATTGTTATATCAAATAATATTTGATCATGTTTCTTAGGATCTTCAAATAAAGTTGTCATTTTATTTTCCTCTGGACCTACCAAATTTTGTTTTAAGGTTTTAACATAATTTATAGTCCTTGTCTCTAACAAAGTATTATTATAATAGGAGTTAGATTCTCCAATATTAAAAACATTTTGATATTCTTTTTTTTTATGTTCCATATAAGTCAATAAATTTCTAAAAGGGGCTTTATCTCTTTCATTATTTAACTCAAAATATAATCTTGACCAATTTTTATTAATTTTTATATATTGTGCTTTTGCTCGTTGATAATCATTATAATTTTTGAATAATTTTTCACTAAATATACAAAGATGATAATATATCAATGGAAAAAAACCTTTAAAATAATATTTGTACATATTTTTTCTATATTTTTCATATACTATAAAGTAATTTGACAAATTTTTAGTAAATTTTCCATTTTTTTCAACTTGATTACTAAAATAATATGTATAGCTCAAATCCTTACTTAATTTTGTATAATATAGATCTATATTTTTTGCTATATAATTTCTTTGTGTTTTTGAATTTTTTGATAAAGTTAAAATTAAAATACATCCAACATATTTAACTTTAAAATAATATTGCATTTTAAGAAATAATTTTGAATTTCTATAATTTTTTTCTTCTATTAAAGTACTTATTTGTAGTCTTGAAAAAGGAGGATTTAATTCAAAAATAAATTTAATTAAGCGTCTTAAACTAATTAAACTTAATATATATTGTTTTAATTGCTGATTTTTTTTAATCAAATTACATGTTATTTTAATTATATAATAAGCAAAAACTAATCTATAATATTCTATTTTACAGTTAACATCACAATTTTGAGTGGAATTTGAATTAGAATCTATTGTATTACTTCTAAATGTTTTTGTATTAATTAGACTTTTTCTTCCAAAATTACCCAACATAGATTCATTAAAATTTAAACTAGTTCTAAAGTTCTTATTGCTATATAGATTCACGGATGTTAATAAACTAAATATATCAAACGCAGTAATTATTTCAACATATTTTTCTAATATTGCTCCGATATATTTTTCTTCGGATGTTCTTTTAGTAATATTTTTCATTAATTTTATCCAAAAAGAATACTTTTTTAATAATTTTTTATAACTAGTTTTAGAATTTATAGATTCATCATTATTTTCTTTTTGTGAATAAAGATTAAATTCATCTTTTTGAAAATAATTTAAATAATCATAAAAATGCTCTTTTATTTCCCTTATATAATCGATATTTAGTTCTTCATTAATTAGGTCAAGCAAAAATTTTATATTATGATGCACAAATTTATCATCTGAGGACAATTCGACAATTAATGGAAAAAGACCAAAATTAAGTAAATATTTATACTGTTTTGAAAAATCAACTAATTCAACTATTTTTTCATTTATATTTGGAGATGTATTATGAATAAGTGCAATAAATAGTTTAAAAATAATTTTTAATAATTTTTCTAAAGCAATTTTATAGATATGTTCTCTTTCTTTCTTATTATGAGTTTTACTATTATTTTTCTCTTTTTGATTTTTTAAAAAGCTATTAATTGAATGTTTTGTATTAACACTATTTATTAAATTATTATTTTTTAAATTATTTTTATTTTTGTCTATTTCTTTAGTATTTACTGAATTAATACTATCATCACTTTCTCCTGATGGATATTCTTGTATAATTTCTTTCATTAAAGAAGATAAAATATTTTCCATTTGAAATGAATAATATATTTTTTGAATTAATTTAACTTCTTCTTCTCTATAGTAAGTATTTGATTCAAAATCAACTAACATTGATAAATATTTATATATTGTTGAATAAACTAAAAAAAAATCTCTTTTATCATATTCAATTTCATTTAAATTTATATTTTCTGGTCTTACCATATTTTTTATTACTACTGGTACATGTTCCTCTGTCATCCACTTTTCTGTCTTTTCTGCAAGTAAAGATAATTCTTTAATTGTTATACTGCATAAATAATATTTCTGTAAATCATTATTTTTATATAATAATAATACATTTTTAATACAATAAAATAATTCTTTTCTTTGAGATATTAATCTTTTGAAAATTCTTAATAGAATTTTTGTCATTTTTCCATTTGCATTCATTTCTAAGATTCTTATTATTAATTCTAATAAATTTTTAAAAATTACTGAATTCATAAAAAAATTTTCAAAATTTATATCCAAATAAGGCATTTTTAAATTATAATAATATTCACTATCATGATAACCTTCATTTATATAATTTAAATTTGTAGAAAAATAGTTATTTGTTAATTCTTGAATATCATTATATTTTTCATAATTCATTTCAATTAAAGAAGTTTCTTCACTAAATAGACTATTATTTAATAATCTTTTATTTTGCTCTTCTGCCTTATCTTTTTTTAATAAAGCATTTAAAATTTCATTTTCTTTTGAATTTTCTGATTTCATAAAAAATTTTGGAATATTATCATAAAAATTTATTTTATTAAATAATTGATAATAATAATATTCATCATCCATTAAAATTTCTTTTATATTTGGTAAATCAAATAATTTTTCTTTTATAATTGGATATAATAATTCAAAATTATTTCCTACTTTTTCTTTATCATTTAATATTTCATCTATTAATTGATAATTTATTTTTAATAAGTTTTCTAATAGATAAGCACTCATATCTTCTGTTTTAATATCCAAAATATAAGTAATCACTTTTTCAATTTGTTTCATAATTAAAATATATTCATTATTTATTTCATTATTTTCTTTTGTTAATATATTTTTAATTTCAATAAGAGATTCCATCAAATAATTTATATTTGATTGTGTTAATATATCATTACTACTTACACTTTTAAAATTTTGGGAAATTATATTTTTATCTTCGGTATTATTATCTATATTAGAAAGAATTAAACTATTCAAAAAAAAATCATTTATTCTATCCAAAACAAATAAAATAAATTCTTCTCCAATAGGAGATTCGAAGTTATATTCAATAAATTTAAACCCATATTTATTATAAAAAGAATTTACATTACCTATAAAAGCTTTATTATTTGGGTTTCTAGGATCATTTGTCGATATTCCTTTTAAAAGTTTATGCTCTTCTTCATTATTTGATATTAAATCTGATATATCATTCATTGTTTCATTATTTTTTTTCATTTCTTTTTTATTAATATTCTTTTCTGATTTTTTGTTGATTAATAATTCTTCTCCATTAATTACATTATATTTTACTTCGTCCTTTAAGTTATGTAATCTCTGATCCAAATTATTATTTATTACTTCACGTACATTCATTGGGGAATAAACAACATTTTCATATAAATGGAATTTGATTATGTTATATATCATATTAATATTTGCTATATTAACCAAAACAATTCCATATTTAATATTATTTAAATAAAATAATGAGATGCATAAGATTAAATTTAATTTATTTAATGGAATATAAGTTTTTATTTTCTCTTTACCTATTCTCTCTATACGTAAATTAGGTGTAACTCTTTTTATTAATGATGGATAAACATTCATTATATGAGGCTCAATATCAATATATACATAATTTAAAATATTTATTAGACCTGCTAAAATTTCTTGATTGAGATCAACTTTACTTATATGAAAAATGAGATGATCTATAGGGAATATCTTTCTAATCTTTTCAATACAAACATAATTTCTTCCATAGCATAAATTTGCATATAAGTTTAATTGTTCAGCAAGATATTTTATTACTCCTTGCTCTACTAGAAGTCTATTGTTGCAAAATTCAATTAAATTATTTTCAATATAATTCTTATTTTCTTCTCTATATACAATTTTGAATTCAATATCATTATATAAAGGTTTTATTTTTATTAAAAATCTATCCTTTCCATTATAAAATAATTCTTCAAAAATATACTGTTGGTTAGATGTTATCCCTGTATCTCCTATAATTAAAAATTTAGATAAAAGAGATAGATTTTTTGTTTCATAACTTTTGGATTTATTTAAATATAATAATATTTTATCTATAATATTTTCCTCCTCAGTTTCACTATCAATATTATCATTTTTATTTTCATGGTTATTTATTAAATTCATTATGTTTTCATTTTCTTTTAATAAATCCATAAAGCATTTTGATGCTTCCTCATATTCTAAAAAATAATATAAAAATAATTTTTTATGATTAAAAGCAATTTTTTTATTATTATGATTATTTTTGCACATTGAATATATAAATTCAAAACCTAATTTAATTGTTATACTTATATTCTTAAATATTTCTAAAACTATAAAGTCTGGACTTAAATCATAAACCTTTTTTTTCTCAGAAGTAGTTTTTTTACCAAGTCTATTTTTCATTTCTATATTAATTGTACTCCTTATTTTTTCTGCTTCCTCCTCTTCTTCATATTTTTTCTTTGTAAATTCATTATATTCTTTATAAACTTCATTTAAATTTTTTGTATATTCTAAATATCTAAAAGTTTTTTTTAACAAACCTTGTTCATAAAGAAATTGTTGTCTATAAAATAAAGGTTTTCCAGGTGATATATTTATATCATATTTTCGAGAAAAATTATTTAGACAATAATCAATAATATCTCTAAATGAATCTATCAATTCTAATGTTTTATCTTTCACTGCTTTTAGATCTGAATATATTGCTCTTTTGCTTTTATGGTCTTGTGGTCTACCATAGTTATTATAATTTAGACTTCCAATATTATTACAATCAAAACTTCCTATATTATTATTGTTAGCAGTATTATTTGTATTAATGTTTAAATTTTTTTTACCAGTACTTTCATTAATATTTTGATTAATATTATTAGTTTTATTATTACTCATATTGTAATTTTGAACATTGTTATTTACTTCAATTGTAGCTTTAAAGGAATTTAATGTTTCTATTCCTAATAATTTTTTATAATCTTTTTTCATTATATAATCAATTTGCTCTGTAATTTGATGACTAAAATATAAAACTATTGAAATTTCCAATGATTGATTTGTTTCAGAGGGGATTAATTTTACTAAATCAGAATCATAAGGTACTTTACTTAAAGTTAGATTATGAACAATAATTTTTTTATCAATTTTAGGTGCATATAAATCATCAGCAATAAGTGTCGCTGTTCTATTTGATTCTCCTATTTTATTATTTACTTCGTCAAAGCATAAAAATTTTTTTGTCTTTATATGAAATATTCTTAAAATTTCGTTATTTTTAATTTTATGAATTATTTCATTTTTTTTATTTGGTTCTTCATTATTACTAGATTCATTGTCACTATTTTCATTTTCATCAGATTTATCATTTTTTTCATTTTCTTCATCATCTTCTTCTTCTTCTTCATCTGTTTCCCCAACATCTTCCTTTTTTTGATCATATTTTATACCTTTTTCTTTTGCTTCTAAATATTCATCAGTTTCTAAAATTTTATAACTTTCCATTAACATCCAATTACAATTTTCATTAGGAATATCCATTAATATCAAATTTCCATTCATTTTTCCATTTTTCTCATTTTTATTTATATCATTTTTACCTAAAGTATTTTTATTATGACTTTTTATATCATTTGTCTCTTCTATTCCTAAATATTTTTTTGTTGTTATATGACGGAATCTTATTGTTTTATGAAATTCCACATATGAGGGCATTTTAAGCTCCATCTTTAATTGTAATTTTGCTTTTAGATATTCATCTGTTAATGATTTAAAATCATCTTTTTCATTATATTGTTCAATAAAAAAAAGACCATTAATATTATTAATTGACTTCTCTTTATCAACATTATCAAAGGATATTTTATAATTGCGTCTATTGAAATTATTCATTGTTTGACGATTGGTATTTTGTAAATTAAAACCAATATTATTATATATTATACTTGATTTTAATTTTTTAAGAACTATATTATCATTATTTAAATCATTATTATTATTTATATTATTATTTATGTTATTTATTGGATTATTTGAATGTGAAATAATTGAATCATTTTCTAATGAATTAATATTATAATTTAATCGATTTATATCATTTGCCATACTTTTATTATCATTATTATTTAAATTAAATGTATTTATATCAAAATTTTGATTAATAGGCTCAAATTCATTATATATACATTCTATCTTTGGTAAAGGTACTATATTGAGGTATCTTTCAACACTTTGTACTACTAACCATACAGGTGTAGCAAACGATAAATTACTGGATGAAGGATCAATATAATTAGAACATACTTTTACTTGAAAAGCTTGTCCTTGCCCTTCATTAAAATCTAATATAAAATTATTATAAAAATAATTTTTTTCTTTAATTTTTTCAGACTCATTATTATTCCTTGCAGCAGCATTATTACTATTATTTTTTTCTATATTTATTGGTTTAGCAACTAGAAAATGACTATTACTCCAAAAATTTTTTTCTCTTTTACATATAAATAAATTTTGATTAGAAAAGACATTATTTAAATTCAAATTAAAAGAACTGAATTGTGAAAAAAAAAAAATGCAATCATCAGAATAATTTGGGGTAAGAACCAAAGCACTCGATTTATTATTATTATTTACATTCCTTTTAACAAAGCAATGTGTTTTAAAATGAATTAATATAAAATCATCTTCATAGTTGATTGGTTTACCTATATCTTTCATCAATTTTTCATTTTCAGAATAAACATTCTCTTTAGTTTCTTGAAAAGCTTTAATTACTTTTGTTATATTATTTTTAAATTCAGAATCATATGCCAATGATTTTGATATTTTTATTTTTTTTTTTAATAGGGACAAACCATCATTCAAAAATGTTTTATTATTCATGAATTCATCTTTCATTTTTGGAAATATTAAAAATAAGTAATCTTCGAAATCTTTTAAATATATTGAATTATTTGATAAATCTAATTTTTTTATTTCAACATCAAATTTACCATTTAATCTAAATTCCCCACCTGTTAAAATATTACGAGTTCTTTTTTTTCGATAAGTAAATTCAATATAAATCAAATCTCCATATTTTACTTTTTGATGGACATCATATTCAGCCATATATTTTAATAAAAATTTAATTATTTGTTTAAATTTTAAAATTTTAAATAATTAAGAAAAAAACAAACATAAGTTTATGGGGATTGGGGATTGGGGATTGGGGATTGGGGATTGGG
>JAJJLS010000121.1:0-10798 GCA_023783355.1 Polyplastron multivesiculatum
CCCAATCCCCAATCCCCAATCCCCAATCCCCAATCCCCAATCCCCATATATATTATTAATTAAATATTATTATTATTTTATAATATATAAAAACATTATTATTATATTAAATTTATATTCTAAAAAAAATAAATAATTTAAAATTATAAAAAATGAGTCAAGAAGTCAATAATTTCTTAAATCTTTTAAACAATAAAACTTATTCTAATTTTATAAATCAAAAAATAAGATATTTCAGCTCTACTTTATTAAAAAATACTCATAATCATATTTTATTTACTAAGCACAAATATAAACCAGAAACAATAAAACCTTTTAATGATGATATGGTGACACAATTTTTAATGTTATCTCTTAATAAAATAATGGAAGATAAAAATGATCCAAATTCAAGCAATGATATTTTTTTTATATCAGTTATTTTAAGTAAATTATATGTAGAAAAATATATAAGTGAAAATGTTATTGTAAAAATAGCAACTTTTTTATTAGAAAATTTAAAAATAGAGCCATTTTTGGAGATTTTATCTATTACTGGTATAGGCGAACTTTTAAATGAAATTAAAGAAAAAGCTTTAAAATCATATGAAAAAATGGTTATAAGAACTATATTAACTAATAATCCTAAATATATTAAAAGTATTTTATTATTAGACCCAGAAGAATTTGGACCTTATAATTTTTTAACTTCTGTTTTTCAATTTAATTTTAATTTGAATATATTAAATGTGGATTCATTATTAAGTGAGTTTAAATTGAATGACAACGATTGTTTAACAAAAAACTATCTGGTAAATATTTTCAAGACTTTATTATCTTTATTTGAAAAAGAAGAAAAAACGCAAAAAGCTGATTTAATCAGGGGTTTATATACAATAAATGGGTTTATTTATAGTAACAAAATTCAATTAATGGAAAAATTTAATATTAATTTAATTTTGAAAATATATCAAAGACAAAAAATAGATGTAGATGAATATAATATTTTTAAATTATTCAAAGATGATAATAATGAAATCGTTAGATTATATTTTGATGATAGATTTAATTTAAAATTAAATTATTTATCAAATGAATTTGTTATAATAATGGGTAAAAATATAGATTTAAATCATATGCATTCTATAAAGATATATTTTTCAAAAGAGTCAGGATGGCTAAATAACTTCACACAAAAAATAAAAGTAGTATTAAATGGACAAGAACAAAATTTTGAATCAAATATGCTAATAGATGGTGAAGAATGTTTTTTATCATTTGGTGAATATAATGGAGAATTAATTGAATTTAATATAATGAATAATAAAAAGGATATATTTAAAATTAATTTTTTAGGATTATATAATTTATATAAAAAATGCAAATATCAAAATGAATTTATAATTGACCATCAAAATTCAAAATTAATAAAATTAAAAGAAACAACTACTGTTAATAAACGTAAAAGTACTACAAGTTCTAAATCAAGAAGAAAAAGGACTATACCCGATATTTCTAAATATGAATTAAATTTCTCTGATTATTTTTTTGAAAATAAAAGAACAATCATAATATTCTTAGACGAATATGGTCTAGAATACATATCCACATTATTAATAAAATTAACTAAAGAAATATATGACATTAATATTTATGATAATAGTAATAATAATAATTATAATAAAATAAAAGAAATATATGAAATATTAAAAGCTTTTTGGGAGCTATTTCAATATTTATATATTGTCCTAATTAAAAAAGCAAGTGAAAAAGATAAAAAAAATCCTGTATATATAAATAGTAACAAATATTATTTTAAAAGATTAATGAATGTTTTATATTCATATAGTATATTGCAGAGTGTGTTATCTGAAAAAATGCGTATGCCTGAATTTTTAATAAATAAAATAGTTGATTTTTTGAAAATATTAAGTGATAATAATACTTCATTAGTAACAAAATCTTTTTTTAATCATATTTTAATGATAATATTAACACAGCAAAATACATATAATATTCCTATAGATAAGATGTCAAGCTTTTTAAATAATTTAATTAATTCCAAAGAACTTAATCATTATTTGGATTGCTATATTTCTATATTAATTGATTTATTTTTTAATCAAAGAGAATTAAAAGAAATCAAAAATATTTTATCAATGTTCATTGAAAATTTTACTGATACTTATCTTATTAAATATATTATAATTTTTCAACAATTTTCAATAAATAAAAAAGATAAATCAACCACTGATAGTAAGAAAAAGGAACAAGAAATAGAAGAAAATAACAATAATTATCATTTTTCATATAAATTATTAAAATTAATATATAAATCAAAAATATGTGAAAAAACTAATATTGTAGACAAATCAGATACAGATACAATATTATACAATTTCCAAAAAATTTTCCAATTATCAAATGATTATATGAATAACGACAACAAAAAAGAAAAAGAAAATTTAAAAGAAGACGAAGAAAAACTACTAGAAAAAGATATTTTATCAGACCAAGAATCTGAACAAGAAGAAAGTGAAGATAGTAATCCAAATTATTTAACAAGATTAAAGGCTATATCAATAAGAATAATAGATCATTTCATAATAAAAAAATATCGCGGAATGGGTAGAAAAACAACATTATTAAAAGATGAAAAATATAACAGAGTAAAAAATAGTATAGCCATATTATTTTCGATGTCTAATTTAGATTTATATATAATAAGGAGTTTTTTATTAACTTCTTTTGATACTCCAAATAAGCATGCATTAAGATTCATTAAGTATGGATTAACTAATGATGGTATCAATATAAGTGAATTAAAACTTATTGAAAGTTTTACTTCTATTAAATTTATGTTTTCCATTTTTGATATACTTAAAAATAAAAATCATAAAAAGTATTATTTTGAATTTATTAAATTATTTATTGATGAAACTATGAAAAAAGTTAGATTATTTGCTAATAGTAATGAATCTATTACTACTTCTTATAAAAAAAACTATAGTATGAATATTTTTGAATATAAAAAAATTGGCATATTATTGAATAATATAATTATTGAATTAAAAAAAATGCCAGAAAATTTAGAACTAAACTTCACTGATGATTATTTAGTTAAAGTTATAGACAATATATTATTTTTACATCCAAATCCATTTTTTTATAGTTTGATAATTGAATTAATAAAAGATTATATCCGAGATGAAAATGTATATGAATATAATTATATATTTAATATGATGAAAACTTTATTGAAGTTGTTGAATTATGAAGAAATAAAAAAAGATAAAAAATTTATGGAAAATAATTATTTAATAAGAAATTATCAAATAAACTGTATAAAATATATATCTTTAATATATGAGATAATACATTTATATATTGAAGAAGATGATATAAAAATAAAAAGTGCAGGAAATATAATATTCGAAGAAGAAGAAAAAGAAGATATATTAAAATATACATTTAATAGTTTTTTAACATTTATTAATAATAATAAATCAAATCCACTTTTATTTACATCAGTTTTAGTCAATAAAGAAAATAACCAAATTATTTTAGATATTATATTCGATGTCTTATGCTGGTACTCAATTTACTACCCCTTTGAAGAAAAAAAAGTCACTCAATTGTTAGGTTCACTTATATATCATGATATTTTAATAAAAAATAAAGAAAAAAATGTTGTTACTATATTGTGTTATCTTGATTTATATAAGGATAAAGTAAATGAAAATAAAAAGCTTGAATTAATCAACAAAATTAATAGTTTGGAACAAAAATTACAAAAAACAAGAGATATTAATATTATAAATTATTTATTTAGTTTAAAAATATTAAAATTAATTATTTCACAAATGTGTAAATATAATAAATTAAGACAAAAACAAAGTAAGAAAAAATATATAGAAAATAATGATGAAGATAGTTATTATAATTTCTTAAATACATTAAAAAATAATATTATTGATGAATTGAATATATTTTATCTTAAAGATATTCATAAAAAATATAGAATTAAAACATTAGATAATGAATATAACAAATTCAGAGTTAAAATCGAACATTGTTTATTAAGAAAAGAAAATTTAGAAAATATTATAGATAAATATATATCAGATAATAATGAGATTAATATAGAAAGTGATAATGATAGTTTATCATTATATTCTAATAAAAATAAAGAAGATGATGCTGATGATAAAAGTGTCTTGTCAGCAAATTCTTCAATAAGTATAAAACCAACAGAAAAATTTAAATTTAAGAACGCAGAAGTTTTCCAAGAAAAGAATATAAAATATGATAATATATATAAAAAAATGAATATAAATAATATTAAATATTGGCTTAAAGAAATCGGGATAGAAGGATTATTAATAATATTTAAAAATAATAGAATAATTAATAGAGGTATATTTTCTTCATTTAATGACATAAGCAATTTATATGATGAAACTTTTATTAATAAAATAATACCAGAATATCATAATTATACACATTATAAAATAAATTCAGAAATAAATAACAACATTTTGTATCCCACTCAACTAAAAAATTATATAACATCAATGTATACTAAGCCTTTTTTAAAGCCTTATAAAAAGCTATATACCAACTCTGCTTTTAGTACTACTCATAAATATTTTGTCCATTTACAAAATAAAAATAATTTAAAGGCAATAAATAATAAAGTTTCTTTTGTTTTTGATGAAATAAAAGAAATAAAATGTGAACTAATTACTAATAAAGGAAGTATCTACTGTAATTTATTTCTTAGAGAAGATTTTATTGTTATCAAAAATTGTAATGTGAAAATAGAGAACCCAAAACAATATCATCTATTCTCAAGTAATCAATATGTTGAATTAGAAAAATTAATTATTATACCATATAGTAATATTAAAGAAATATTGACCAGGAGATATCTTTATATGTATCAGGCTTGTGAGATATTCACTATAGATAATAAATCTTATTATATTAATTTTTTTGAAAGAACAATATTAATAGAAAAGTTTTATAATGATATAAAAAAAATATATCCAAGCATACAAAATAAAATAATTGAAAACGTAAGAGAAGTCTTTGAATTTAAGCATTTTATTGATGATTGGAATAATGATAAAATAAATAATTTTTACTTTTTAAATATGTTAAATAAATATTCATCAAGAAGTTATAATGATTTACAACAGTACCCAGTTTTCCCATGGCTATTTACTAGATATAGTACAGAGTTATTGGAAAATAAAAGATATAATTTATTATCATCATTACAAAATAATAAAAAATTAAGTATTTTAAATAAGGTATTATATGAAAAATATTTAAGGAATTTCCAATATCCAATAAGTGCACAAACTGATGAAAAAAGGAAAGAAATACAAAAAAGATACGATAAAAATTTTTTTAAATTTAAATCGCATTTTAATTCTCACTATTCTACAAGTTCTATAATTTTTTACTTTTTGGTAAGATTAAGTCCAATAACCGAAGAGCATGTAAAGTTTCAAGGGGGACAATTTGATAAAATTGAAAGAATGTTTTTCGGGCCTGATAACTTTTTGAAAATTATCGATTTTTTAAAGGACAATCGTGAATTAATACCTGAAATGTACTATTTATATGAAATGTATTTTAATATGAATTATAACTATTTTGGATATTCAAATAACAAAAAAATGATATTAAATAATATTATTTTCCCTTATGAAAATATGACTCCTATTGAATTTGTATATTTTAACAGAGCTAAATTAAATAGTAATATAGTTTCAGAAACCTTAAATTTATGGATAAATAATATTTTTGGTGTAAATCAATTGGCGGGGGGAGAACCTGAAAAAATGAGGAACTCTTGTAATATATATCCTTGGCAATGTTATGAACAAGTTTTTAGAAAATATTATGAACTATATAAAATAAATAAAGAGAGTAATAAAAGAAAACCAAGCTTTCATTCATCTGCTAAAAAAATCAATTTATATCAATCTATTTTAGATAAAAAAGAAGAGGAGTTTACTATTGATAGTACTAATATTAAAGATCATTTAAATACTATTAATTTATTTGGACAATGCCCTGTTGAAATTCTTAAAAAATATTTAGGAAAAAGAGATAAAAAAAGCACTAATTTAAATAAATTTAATATTTTATTAGCAAGAGAAAAGAATAAGATTGAAGACAATCAAGAAAATAATAAAAATAATATAAATATAACAAATAAAATAATAAATGAAAAAAAAATAATATATGTAACATATACCAATAGTAACGATTATATAATCTATATAAATAGTAAAAAAATATTATATGTAATTAATAAAGAAGATTTTAGTGAAAAATATAAGTTTATTATAATTGGAAATTTTGTTCCATTGACATCATCTATTATAATCAATTTTAATAATTGTGAAACATTAATAATAAGTAATGTTATGGAGGAAAAAATTATCATAGCAGAAAAAGGGAAATTAAAATATCAACACAAAATTTGTGATATACCTACATGTTTATGTAAAATTGATTCAAATAATTTTTATGTAGGTACAATAAATGGATACATCCAAAAAATAAAAATATCCTTCCAAATAGGGCAAGATGACTTTAAAGTAATTCAAAATATTATGGATGAAAACAGAATTCTTGCACATAAATATCAACTAGTTAGAAATATAATATATAGTTCATCATTAAATATATTAATATCTTTAGGAGACGATAATAGGATTTTTATAAGAAATGAAGCATTTTATGAATTGCTTACTGTTATTGATTTATCTTTATATATTAATAAAAATATATTAAATTATAATAAAAATAAATCAATTAATTGTAATGATAATTTCATATATGGAAACAAAATATTATTAAATAATTTTGATACTTTATATTATATTAATTCATATTCAGGATGTATAATATCATTTACTCTAAATGGTTTAAAAATATCAAAACAAAACTTAATTGATACTAGTAATGTTAATAACGAAGATTATATAATATCTCCATACTTAATTAATATTTATGATGATTTTAGATTTTTATATTGTAATAGTAATAAAAATAAATTAGTTGAATATAATCCAGCTAATTTAAGAGAAATTTTTTTCGAATATAATATAGATTTAAATAATAATATTAAAGACAATAATAAAAAAAAAGAAATAAAAGCTATATTTTATAATGAAAAATATAAATGTTTTGATATATGGATACAAACAGAAAATAATTTCGAAATAGTAAAATATCATTTAATAGAAAAATTTGATAAAATTGAAATCCAAAAAAGTTTAATTAATAAAGATGATAATATAGTAAATAATACCAAAAAATTAAAAATGGATAAATTCTCTCAGAAAAAAGGACAATTTAAAACTACTTTGACTTTATCACATAGAAATATGGAGAACAAGCCAATGTTTCAATAAAATTTAAAAATTTTAAAAATATATAATTTATTTGTCTTTGCATATGTCACTCATATTTAATAATAAAAACTTATTTAATAATAGAATATATTTATAAAAGTAACGATATTTTTAATTTAAAAAAAATAATAATAAAATATTTATAAATTATATTTTTTTTTCTTATATATTTTCAATATTTTAATTTAATAACTATTTATAATAATTTATAAATTATTAAAACATTATATTATATATATTAATATATATATAAATATTAATAATCATTTATTTAATTAAAAATAATATTTTAGTTACTTAATTCATCTTTAGAAAAATCATTTTTTAAAGTATAATAATTTCTTGCTTTATTTATATGACTTCCAAGTCCATTACCAACTGTTATAATATAATCAATAGGTTGGCAATTTATTGTCAAAATATTTTGCCTCCCCTTAAATTTTTCAATATTTTTTCTCATGGTATCCAAAAATTTATTTATTCTTACTTGATCACCTATATTATAACTATTATTTTGATTTTTATCCATATTTCCATAAAAATTTTCAATATAATTCATATATTCCTCAATTGGCATATCTCTCATTTTATTTATTACATTCTTAAACTTACTTAAATTACTTTTCTTCTTAATTTTTGGTTGTTCTTTGCATCTGTTTTTAAAATCTGCTAATTCTTCATCATAACTTTCTTCTTTAAAATCTTTAAAAGTCTTTTGCTTTAAATAATCCTTATTTTTAAAAATATTTTCATTTTTATCACTTCTCAGAAATCTTAAAGTTTTCTTCCTGGTTTTCTGATTTGAATTGTAATGTGAAACATTCAACTCCTGGCTTTTAGAATTATCCTCTTCATTTTTAAGAAAATTAAAAAATTTCACATAGTTATCCATACTCTGACGTTTACGTGCCATATTATTATTTATATAATCATTTTTGATAACCGTATTATATTGGTGCTTTTTAACTGGCTTTGATGGTGTATAAATTTTTGAATTTAACTTTTTAAATTTAATCATTGTACTTTTTCTTCTATCAAATTTTTTTTCTTTATCTTTAATTGATGATAAATCATTATTCTCGTTTATAGAATTTTTTATAATATTTGGATTATAAATATTAACACTAAATTTTGGGTTGAATTTTGATATAAAATGTTTTGGTTTTGTATTACTTATTTTAAAACTTGATTTAATATTTTCTTTAAATATAGTTTTATGACTTTTATCAGTTTTAATATTGTTATTTTGTTTTTTTAAAGAATTAGTTTCTTTTTTATATATTATTTTTTTTATTTTTTGCTTATTTATTGTATTAGATATTTTAATTTTTATTTTCTTTTTATTATTATCTTCATTAGGATTATTTTCATTTTTTTCATTATTTTGATTTGATTCATTTGATTTATTGTTATTATCTAATTCCTTGTTATCATTTTTAATAGTTTTAGATTTATAATCATTCAAAAAAGCTTTCAGTTCATTTTCTTCGTTTTTTTTTCCATTATTTTTTTTATAAGTTTTAGATTCAGTTTTAATATTATTAATTTGTAAATTATTTCTATTATTTTTTATTTGTTTATTAAATAAACTACTGTTATATGATTTAAAATTATTATCTTTTAAATTCAAACCACTATTGGGCTTTTTTCTGGTATAATTTGATTTATTTCTAATATAATTATTTATTGGTTTTTTTTCTTTTTTTTGTCTATTAGAATATATAGATGGGATATAAAATGAATTATCATCATTATCATTATTTTTAATATTATCGCAACTTTTATATCTTTTTATTTTTTTAGGATTTTTTAGGACTAATTGAGTTTTATAATTTAAATGAGATAAATACCTTATTTTATTCCTTTTTTTATATCTATTCCTTTTTACATTTCTTTGCTTTACGAGACTATAAAACATACCCAAATGAGGTTCTTCTTCGTTATATCCATATTTAAAATTTTTATCTAAATCAAAAACTTTTAGTTCTTTATTTAATAAATTAAATTTATTATTATTTTTATCATTTGAATTAATATTTTTATTATATATTTGGCCATTTTTATCTTTGTGTTTTGTTTTATCTAAAATTATTTCATTAATTAATGGAATTAAAATTTTGGAGTCTTCTTTAAAAGAAAAATTTTTAATTTTACATATAATATTCATAATTTTATCTACATCATTATTTAATTTTTCACTTTCTTCTCCAAGAAGACTAACAGCTATTCTCTTTTCTATATCTTCATTTTTTTCATTTATACATAAAAGTTTTCTTTGTAAAGTATCTATAATATGTTCAAAATGATTATTTATATGAATATTAACTTTTCTATTTGAATTTATTGTCTTTGATTTTTTATCTTTATTATTTAATTTATTTGTCAATTTATCATTGTAATTTTGTAATGTACTATTCTTGTCTGCTAAATTATTATTTTGTATCTTATTATTCTCAAAATTTAAGTTATATTCTTTATATTTATATGGTTTTATTTGTTGAAGGTTATTATTAATACTATAATTACTATTATTGAAAAAATTAATAGATGTATTATAATATTTTTTATTTCCTTCACTATTATTTATCCTATTAATTTTTTTATTATTTAGAAAAGGTTTTTTATTCAAATTTAATAAATAATATTCATATTTTTCCATAAAATTACCTGTATTATCCAATTTCATATAATTTTTTTGTTTATAATCTAAATTTAATGGCAAAATTATTTCATTTTCCTTTCTTTTTATTTTTTTTTCTTTATTATTTAAAGAGCTCAATTTGTTATTATTTATATTATTATTTTTGTTATCCTTATTCTCATTAGCATTATCTAATTTATTATAATAGTTATTATATTCTGTTTTTAAATAATAATTATCAGAATTTATAGTATTCTGAGGCAAATTAAAATAATTGGAATTTCTATATTTAACAGATGAATTATTTTCTTCTGTCAGATGATATATATTTAACAACCTTTTTTTATTTTCACTTATATATTTATATTTATCTGTAAATATATGTGCTGGCTTTTCTCTTTTTAAATTAATTAATTCGTATTCTGGTAGATTAAATACGCTCATATTATTATTTTTATTGTAACTTTTATTATTTTTTCCATTTCTTTTTATTAAAGGGATTTCTAATTTATTATTAGTAGTTTTAAAACTATCAAAAATAATCTTTTTTTCTTTAAAGGGATGATTAGTCATATGATTAATTTTTCTTTGATTAAATAAATATTTATCAAAGTTTTTTTGATTTTCGTTTTTAAAGTTATATTCCATTTTATCTATTATAAAAATATTAATTTGTAATAATATTTACTTTATTTACATCCTTTAAAATAGATTGAATGGGGATGGGGATTGGGGATTGGGG
>JAJJLS010000122.1:0-10769 GCA_023783355.1 Polyplastron multivesiculatum
CCCCAATCCCCAATCCCCAATCCCCAATCCCCAATCCCCAATCCCCAATCCCCATTCTATCTTTCTATTTATTAATATTTATTTTTATTTAAATACTTTAATAATTTAAAATATTAAAGCAATATTATATTAACTAAATTAATTATGTTTATATAAATAAAAGATTTAAGATAAAATTAGCTAATTGTAATATATAAAGTAAAAAATATAAATTATTCTTTCACATTTTCAAACATTAGATAAAAATCTACACACAGAGACAAATCATTAGTTTTAATATATTTTCTTGTATTATTTTCTAAATAAAATATTAAATCAATATTCAGATTATTTGGTTCTTTATGTACTTCAACTCTTCTGATAAAATCTAAATCAATTTTAAAAACTAATTCCTTGGCTTGATATACAATCATAATACATTTATCAGTTAAAATTAAAGTTGAAATAGATCCTTGTAAACCAGGATTTATATATTTAAACTGTTTAAAATATATAATTTCTTGATCATTATATCCACCTATATAATCTAAAATAGCTCTTACAGTGGCTTCATCTTCATCATATGAACTAAGTCTAATAGCTTTTTGTATAGTCCTTGGATATCTGAACCTTTCAGTTTTCAGTTTTGGATTAAAAATAAGAGCAGTATTTTTTATTCCAACTATTAAATTGTTTGCTATTCTTAATCCAGCTGTCAAAGGAGATACAGCTGCACCTATTAGACCTACTCCTACCCCTTGGATAAATCCCCCGAATCCACTTTTTTTCATTTCTTGGTATGGACGAATGAAAATTCCTGCCACTCCTTTACCTATATCTATAATACCATTTTTAACACCATAATATAAACCAGAAAAAATATTTGATGGCTCATTTTCTTCTAAATATTGTGTATTTTTAATTCCTTGTAATTCTTCACAAGAAGCTAATAAGGTTCCAGATATTTTCCCTACTAAATCAAAACTACTGGAAATAACTGTAGTAATAAAAGTACCAAAACCTTTTGCTACTCCTTCTCCAAAGCCTAATGGGCCATTTATGAGACCTCTTCTTGGGGCTTCAAAAATTTCTAAAAATCCTTGACCTAGAGATGAAGCATATCTTGTAGGATTTCCTAAAATATCTAAACTCCCTATTATTTTAAATATTCTTTTTTTTAATTGACTTATATATGAATTAGTTAATTGTGTTGATAAAGTTGAAATATCAGTAAAAACATCTGTATAATATAATGAAGGTAAATATAAATTATAATCAGTAATATGAGTAAAAATATTACCAATAAAACTACTTAAACCTGAAAATATTGTAGGTATTAATCTGAATGAATTAAGGTCTATTCTAGTTGTCAAAATTATTACTAAACTTCCAATAGCTATATTTTTAATAAAAAACATATAATGTTTTTCAGAATTAAAAATGATTTCTTCTGGTAATATTGTTAATTTTGAATTTAATAATGGATCATAATGTTCAGGGTCATATTCAGGTATTTCATTAATATTAGTATTTTGCTCTAATAAAAATTTTTCTAAATCTTCAATATTATCGAATTTTTTTATTTTTTCAGGCTCAGATAAATAAAAATCAAATTCTGATTTTAATTCAAGTCCTAAATCTATAAGACTCATTATTTGATAATTACTCACATTTACTTTTATTGGTTGCACAGTGAAATCTAATTGAGGAAATTCATCAGAAGAAACAGAAATTAAATGATTAGTAACTCTATGAAAAGATATAATTCCTTGAAATAGTGGAATTACTGAGTTATTATTCATAATATTATTATTTATATTTAATTCCTCTTTTTGCGGCGTTATTTGATTTTTAGGTATAATCATACTTTTGAAAAGATCATCAAGACAGTAATCCATTTGGAAATTTTTTAATGATATTTTCATATTTACAATAATATTAAAGCATTGATCTTTATTAAAAGAAAATATTTGATTTTCTAATAAAAGGCCATAAAAAGATATATAAAATAATTCTTTTGGCTCTCTATTTATTATTGATATGCCAAGTCCTTTCGTATATAATTTTATTTTTATATTAAATGCGTTCTTATTGTGCTCTTTAATTCTTTTCAAAAATGAATCTTGATTTTTTTTATTTTTATGTGCATTTTTTATTATTAAAGTTCTTGTTCTATTATTTTCAATAATAGTTTGGAAAAAAAATGTTGTTGTTATTTTTTTATTCTTTCCAATATCATTAATTTCTAACCTTTTATTTATGACTTTAATTTCATTTAAATTTATTTCTACATCGTTATTATCAATTCTAACATATAATAATTTTTCATCTTTTAAAGTATCTGCCCATGCATATGGTATCATTTCATTTTTTTCCAAAATAATATTTTCTTGGCTAAATGAGTCTTTTTTTTGTCTTATAGATATAGTAAAATCAGTTTGATTTTTTATAATATATTGTGGATTTTCAGGAGGGAATATTACTATATATATTAAGCTTTTATAAATAGCTTTTGTAATACGGACTAATAAAAATGATTCATTATTTTGGTCATAAATAAAATATTTTCTTGGTCTCATTTTTACTTGTTCTAATTTCTTATTTCTTTCTTCAATTTTTTTAATTTTTTCTTCTATTGGTGATAATTCTTTTTTATGATTCCTTTTAGATAAAAAGTTTTCAATCTTTTTTGCAAAGGGGAAATTTTCTAAGCTCATTTCATCTTCATCAAATAAAGACGATGAAGATTCTGAAAAGCTTTTATCTACATTTTTTAAATTAATATTATTATTATTTATATTATGATTATTTTCATTATTATTAATAATTTTATTTATATTAATATTTGAATCCATTAAATTATCTATTTCAAATAAATTTGTATTTATTTTTTTATCCTCTTTATTATTTTTTTCATTATCAATATTATTTTCATTTTCTTTAGTATTGAAAAGCAATAAATTATCATTATTATTTTTTGTATTAATTATATTATCATTTTCATCATTATTATCATTGTTATTAATTATTTCATTTTTCTTTTCTTTATTTATTTTATTACTTTCTTCTTCTGTAGTTTTTTCTTCTGTTAAATCTAATTTTTTTTTGAGTTTTTCTTTTTTTTTCAATTGATGTATTTTTTTTTCAATTTCAATATTCTTTTTTAATATAATTTTCTTCATATCTTCATTTATCGGGATTTTAACGTCAACGTCCCCTATTTGATCTAAATCTACTGGGCAAGAATAGTCAGCAGAATATATTCCCATTTTAACTTGTATCATTTTTTTCATATTTTTACTATCTTTTAATAAATTAAGTTTAATTTCATCATTATTTTTTATTGTTTTATTAGGAAAAAAAAATTCATTATCATTACTCATTTTATCTTTTTTATTATTATATTGCTTATATTGTAAGTCATACCCAAATTTATTAATTAATAAAAACCTAGGTTCAATTGTTATTAATATAGAATTAGGAAAATTCCAAGAAGATGAAATTGATATACCTATTTCTAAATTTACTATCTTATTATTTTGTTCTCTTAACTCTAATGAAATTACACCTATATGTCCTATTGTATTTATATTGAATTTATCTGACCAGTTTGAATTTTCATTTCTTAATTTAAAAGTATTTTTGACATCCTTAGTATTGAGTATATTTACACTATTAGGGAATAATTTTCCTTGATAATTTTCTAAATTAAAATTTCTTTCTTTAATATCTTCACTTTTTATATATAATAAATAATCTGTTTTATTTATTATTATACATTTATTATATATTATTATTTTTCTTTTTTTTGAAAAAGATTTAACATTATGCTCATATTCTTTTTCAAAAGCTCCTATAAGCTTATCATTTTCAATATTTTCCTCTATTTTAATATTACATTCTATATATTTATTTCTATTAAGTATTTCTTGAGTTTCTTCATATAATTGAACTATTGTTTCAATATCTTCTCCTTTTTTAGCATTTTTATTTTGATTTTCAATTCCCATAAATTTTATATCAAAAAAATCAGATTTAAAATTATGTTTTTGATATTTCAAAACTAATCTTAGTTTAGTATTATTTTTATCTATATCTAAGTAATATTTATTTCTTAACGGTCTTATTGATAATTGCTTGTTAATATTTCCTTCCATTTGACATTCGATATTAAACGGTAATTGATTTTCAATTACTAAAGATTCATTTAAAACAAACAAATAGCTTAAAGCCTTTGAATGAGATATATCATATAATAAACTTAAATTGTTTTTGTTATCATTATTTTCTGTTATTTTATTTTCTTGATATTGAATATTCATTTCTAAATTTATTGGATGAATTTCTCTAACTTGAAAATCATTTGACTGTGCAGGTATATCTTTTATTATATCATTTGTTCCATGCTGTAAAATTAGATTTGAGCATATATAATAATTATTATTTTTATGATTTATTTCAATTAATTTAGAATAATAATCATTTAAAAATATTTCTTTTCTACCTTTATATGTTGGCATATTTTCTTGTTGATATTTAACAAAACTATGATAATTATTTTTTAGCATATCAAAATTTTCATATAATAGAGAATAATGGCAGTTATCTTTATTTGAGTTATCATAGAATGATATATATATTCTATACTTTTTAATTAAATAAATAAGTGATAAAGATTTTTTTGTTCCTGAATTAATAACTATTTTATCATTATTTTTTTCATGATCAATAATATTATCATTTGAATTATATTGAAGATTAAAATCTCTTTGAGATATTAAAGATAATGAAATTGGAATTTGTAAATTATTATAAAAAAATATATTGCTTTCAAATATAATTAATTTTAAAGAACCATTTTTTCTTATTTTAATATATATTTCAATATTTTCTTCTTCGTTTGCCTCATTAATTAATATAGTTTTTTTTTTATTACTTGATGTATCTATAATATTATCTTCTTCATTTTCATAAATTAAATTTTCTTTTAATAATAATGAATTATTTTCTTCTCCTTTAGTATTGATTTCATAATCAATATCAATATTATTATCTATATTATTATTATCTGAATTATTATCTGATTTTTTATATACATATTTTTTATAATCTTTTTGCAAATTAAAACATGTAGTGTAGTTAGATGAAAAATCATTTGATGTAATAGGGAAATATCCTTGTACTTTAAAACTAAATTTATCTTTTTTTATTTTTAATTGAGCTTCTGTCAACTTTTGATATATATTATTTAATCTATCTCTTTTTATTCTTTTTTTATGATTTTTAGAATTTACATCAGAATCTAAATTAAATTTATAATTTTTTAAATTATCATTATTTATAATATCTTCAGCATCTAACCAACAAGTAATATCAATTCCACTTAAATTAATAAATTCAACAGCAATTCTATCATATCTATCGATGTCAACATTATTTAATTTAAGATCTTTTTCTCCTCCATATAAAAATTTTTTTAATATATTATTAACTGTAGATAATATTGAATAAGATAAATTCAAATTTAGCATATCATTACTATTAAACAATATTCTTAGTCTTGAAAACCATGTAATCTGATCTATTGTTATAGATGCTTCATACTTTTCTATAATAGGCTCCCAATCATTTATTCTATTGTTATAAAATATTATAGAAAAACTGAAACTAATTTCTCCGTATAAAGTTAAATTTTTAATATCATAATCTTTAAGAGATAATTCCTTACGAGAAATACTCTCATAAAGTAAATTACTAATATTTTCAACTGAATCACTATTAGTATTTAAAATGAATTTTATCGGAGGCTCTTTTAATTCTATATTCAATAATGGTTGTAAATAATCCTCGGAATCATCTATAATTTTAATTAGTGTTTTTTCAATATTTATTTTTACATCAAAAGTGTTATTCATTATTAAAATATTTACTTCTGGTTTATCATCTATTTTTTTTTCTGTTTTCTTCTTGCCAACTTTTTTCCTTTTATTTCTTCTTTTCATTTTATATTTATGAATGTTTTTTTCATTCTCTTTTTCTTTATTAATAATATTATAATTTTTTGTTGAAGTTGATATTATATTAAGGTCATCTGTGTTTTCTATTTTATTTAAATTAATATTGTCATTATCATTATCATTATTGATATTATAATTAATATCTCCATCAAAATCTTGATAATCTTCTATTTCTTTTATAGGGTCGTCATATTCTTTTTTTATATCTTCAAAAAATTCATTTAATACAGGTATAAATCTTATAAAATTTTTTATTTGACTAAAACCAATGTTAAAAACAATAGGTTCAAGATCTAGATTTACTATAGTTACAGCTTGTTCTTTTATCGGTAGTAACAAGAAATGATTAATATTAAGACATAATCTAAATCCGTTCAAGATTCTATCACATTTATTTTCTATACTAAATATTCCATTTCTATAATCTAATATACCAAATTCAACATTAAGTATTTTGATTCCTGCTTTAAAATTATTTTCTCTGAAATTAACTTTAACTAATTTTGAATTACCATCTCTTATTAAATCTACATTTGTTTTAAGATATACATTCCCAGTTATATTTGACTTAAGACGTAAAACTTTTGTAGTTGATTTAGTATCATCTAAAGGAAATAAAATAGAAGATTCTCTTAATTCACATTTTATTTTTAAATTTATTTTTTTGTTTTTTGTTCTAAATATTTTACTTAATTTAATTTCTTTATTTTTTAAAGTCTCTTCAGCTTCTTTATCTACATCATTATTTGTTTTATAATCAAAACTATTTGTGCTAATAATATTATTTTCATTATTTAGTTTTGAACTACTTGTATCTATTATCAAAAGATCTTCATCTTTTTCTTTATTTTTATTTTTACTAATATCTTCAGATAATTGTGACACAAAATTAGAACCAAATAATTTAATATTATCATCACCTTCAATTTCTTCATTTAATTCTAGCTCATCATCATCTTCATAAGAATCATCATCTTTATTAGCTTGACTTGAATTAAATGAATTATTACTATTAGTTCTGGTTAATTTTCTTATGAGTCTATTTTTCATTTTTTTTCTTTTGTGCTCACGTTCCATTTCCTCTAAATCTAATAAACTTTTTTCATTTATTTTATTGAACATGTCCAAATAATAAAAAGCAAATTGAGATATTCTACTTATTGTACTCATTGAAATGCAAATTTTTATTTTTTTTAATAAAATATCGGCATATTGGGTTTGCGTGTCATTATCATATTTGAAATTTAATATCATAAAATATTTATTGTGGTCATCTTTTTTATTCAGATTTTTATTTTTTCCATCATTTGAATTTTTTTCATAATGAAATTCTTCACTTGAATCTGAACTGTATCTACTTAATATTTGGGAACTTGATGTTTTATCAATTTCTTTCTTATTTTCACCTGAATCCATTTTTATTAAATGTTGAAATTCTTTATTCATATATAAATCACCTTCAGGATTATTTATATTTGTTATTAATGTTTCTTTATCAATTATACCTATTGATTGAATCAATAAATTTGCATTTACATTTGATTTTTCAGTTAATAATAATTCTATTTTAATATTGCTTACATCAAATAGTATAAAGTCTCGATATATTAAATTATTTATATTTTCATCTTTTATTTTTAATAATATTTGTCTTTCTCCATAAGATATTGTTTTTTGAATGCACAATTGGAATTTTTCTATATGGAAATTAAAAATTAATAGTTTAGGATCATTTATTTGTTCCTCCTCTTTTTTATTTACTTTGTTATTATTATTTTCAATAATATTTGATGTGCTTATTTCATTTTGTTGAGAAGTATTTATTTTGTTCTTATCTTTTTCTTCTTTTATTTCAATATTTTCAATTTTTATTTCATTATTTTTGTCTTTTTCTTCTTTTTCTTCTTTTTCTTCTTTTTCTTCTTTTTCTTCTTTTTTTTCTTTTTCTTCTTTTTCTTCTTTTTTTTCTTTTTCTTCTTTTTTTTCTTTTTCTTCTTTTTCTTCTTTTTCTTCTTTTTCTTCTCCATCTTTTTCATTTTTTTCTTCTTCTAAAAGATTATTATTTTTAGTATTAGTATTAATTTCATCCACTATTTCATATATTTTTTCAATATTTTCATTTTTTATTTGTATAGCATTTTTAGTACTTTTAATATACATTTCTTCTTCCTCTTTATTAAATTTAATTTCTTTTTTTTCAAAGGAAGTCTTATTTTCTAATTCATACATTGCTAACTTAATTAATTTTCCAGATTTTTCAATCATTTCCATAAAAATTGGCAATTGTATATCTCTTATATTTACTTTGCAATTTCCAACTTTTATATCCAATTTATATTTTTCAAAAAATTTATTTTTACTTTCAAACATAATATCAGCAGTTAACCCGAACGAGACATCCTCAATTATATTCAGGCCCTTTGCGTCTAGTAATCCACTTAAATCCCCATCAAAATTATCTAAAGTAGTCACACATAATTTTTCAGAATTTAGCATATATGTATCCATTAATTTTGATCTTTCTTTGACTTCAGCATAATTTATTTTAGGGTCTTGTCTAGGAGGAAGAATAGAATAAATGTGAAAATCTCCGCATCTTACTAATATACATTTTTTATTAGAGTTATCTAAAATATTAATTGGAAATAATATAATGGGGCTTTTGATAGTAACGTCTAAATCTGCATTGAAATGTTGGAAATATGTTTCTATATTATCTATTTTGAATCCATCTTTTATAAATTGGTAAATTTCACCTGATGCATTATATCTTTCTGGAAAATCAAAATTACTATCATTAAAAAATGATAAATAATCTGAGACTCTTTTTGAAATATATTGCAAACTAAAAATGTTTGCTATTAATATAATTCTTTTTTGATTTCTGAATTTTATTCTAAAATTTGAATTAAAAGATTCTGGGTTATTTTCTAATTCTAAATAACATGCATTTATTTTCTTTTTTTCATCTTCTTTAAATATATCATTTTTTTGTTGGACTGTTGTAATAATTGTTTCATATTTTGATTCAGTTAATTGATATTGCAGCATAGACACATCATTTATAGTCACAATTAATAATTGTTGTCTATTTTTCAAATCACCAAATACAACAAATTTCTTAAATACGAATGAAAATAATTTTTCCTCTTGGGTTCTATTTATATTAAAACTAATAACAGGTACATCCAAATTAATTTTTAATAAACTAAAATCTCCTGATGCATCTGGGAAAAAACCACTTAATAATTCAATATGCTCTAGTTTATTTTTTATTAAATTTGTTACTTTTTTTTCTAATTTTGATTTTTTTTTTTGTAATTCTTCAATTTGCTTCATTTTTTCTTTCTGTTTTTCTTCATCTTCTTCTTTTTTTTTCTTTTTAAAGCTTAATCTTTTAAAAAGAGTACTATTATTATCTAATTTTTTTATTTCATTTATCTGTTTGTCAATTTCATCCAATTGATTAGCATGTTTCATCTTTGATTCTGCTGCATTTCTCATTATTTGGATTTCTTCATATTTTAATCTCTCCTCAACTTTATTTAATATATTTTTCATTTGCTTAGCTTTTTTTTCATTAGGCTTTTTACCATACATATGATTATGATAAATTATATAATTATCAATATATTCCATTTTTTCTTGTTCTGTTAATTTTTTATTATAATATTCTTTAGATAAACCTGTTTGGTATTTTAGCATTAAAATCTGATATATACTTAATTTCATAATGGCTTTAATTTGCACAAGTGATAATTCCATTTTTATTTCATCTATTTGACAATCTACTGTTATTTTAGGTTTACCATTTTTTAAATTTTCATTTATTGATACCTTTAATAAAAAACCTAGATTAAATAAAATATAATTATGTGCTGAATAATTATATATATGTTCATATGTTTCTGAAAGGCAATATCTATAATAATCTAGCATAGGACCTAAAAAATTTTTAAATTTTTCATCTGAAATCTCAGTATTTTCCGTATCTACTATTCTTTTATCATAAGTAACCAATTTTCCTTCATTTTCAAAAGTGTCTAAAAATATAGAAAAGCTTTCCATTTTAACAATTTTATTATTTATTTCTTCAAAAGGCAAGGAATATTTTCCTTCTACTTCTTTGAAATCTTTATCTACTGTTTTAAATTTTATATTTTTTAATAGTATTCCGAAGCAGAAAGGTGTTAAACTATATGATATTTCATCATCAAATCTTATACATATATTATTAATATCTATTTCAATATTATTTATTAATTTAGATAGCATATTTGGATTTACTTCATCTTGGTAATTATTAACTTCATTTTTAAATTCTTCTAAACCTTGTAATTGTGATATTTTATATCCTTCCATAAATTTTATTTCACTTTCTTTATTTATATTTGATAATTTTTTTTGCTTTGCATGAAAAAAAACATTTTCAACTTCAACCCGTATCGGGTGCAGGTGGACCCTCGGCATCTTTACTTTAATTCTAAGTTTTCCTACATAACCATGGACTAATTCAAAAAATGGTAAATCTAGAAGAGTAAATATTTCTGGCTTTATTTTTAAGTTTGCCATTTGTATTTCACCAGTGAATATAGAAGATTTGGTAAGATCTTTATTAATTTCTAATATATTACTTAAATATTTTTCAATGATCCAGTTTATAATACCACTGGCCATTTATTAATTATTTAAAAATAATAAAAAAATAATTATTTTTTTAAATCATCTTTAATCAATTTAATATCCGAATTATATGGGGATTGGGGATTGGGG
>JAJJLS010000123.1:0-10766 GCA_023783355.1 Polyplastron multivesiculatum
CCCCAATCCCCAATCCCCAATCCCCAATCCCCATTTTCATATATTTAATTAAAATGTAACTAAATAACAATATATAAAATATTAATTTCAATTAAATAAATATATTAAATATATAAATTTTAAATTATTAAATTTAAATAACATAAAAAAAATGTCAGCTTTTAGGAGGACAGGAATGTCAGTAATGAGTAGAACTAACTATACAAATAATAAAGGAGGTGGATTTCACCCTATGAACAAACAGACCCCTTTAGTCCGTAAAGCTACTATGAATTCAACAGCAAGTGATTTTTCTCATGATACATTTAAAGAACAATTTCAAGGTCGAAACCGAAAAGATTTCATAAATGAAGCAAATAAGATTATGAGAGAAAGAATGAAAAATAAAGGTAGTACAATAAATTCAAAGTCAAAATTTAAAAGTGTAGTTCTAATGGATAGTAAAGAAATATGCTTAAAAAATTATTTAATTGGATTATTAAAAGATAAAAGAACAGATATAAATGAAAAAGAAAGAAATATAGAAAAGGCTTTAAAAGAAAGTGAAAACCAATTAGATAGAGATTGTAAAGAATTTATAGATTTTGTTGAAGATACAAAAAAAAAGTTAAAATTAGAAGATGATGAATTTATTAAATATAGAAATTTCCATGAAAAAGCTGAAAGTTTATATAGAAAAGAATGTACTGAAAATAAAAAATTATCTGAAGATTTAGAGAGAACTGTAAAATTAATTAGTTTACTTAGAAGTTATGGTATTTTTGTATATAAAGTATTAGGTCAAAAATTTTGGTTTGAAAATATAAAAGAAGTAGATCCAAGATTAAGAAATTATGAAGAAGTAGCTAATAATATTTTAGAGCAATATGATTCAATAAGTGAGTATGGAAAACAACAAATTATTAATGATGAAACTTTATTAATTGTGAAATTTAAAGAATTTGAAGATAAAGTTATTAAAACTTTAGAATCAAAAGAAATAGTCGATAAAGAAATAAACGGAATTAAAAAAAATTATAATGAAGAAATTGAAGAATTACAAAAAAGAGAAAAAGATTTTAGAACTGAAGTAAAAAGAATTAATAGAGAAAAAAAAGAATTATATTTAAATAATGAGAAAGCAACTCCTCAACAAAATTCTGAATTAGATATATATTTAAAATATATTTTAGAACTGGGACAAGCAATAGGGGTAGTTGATAAAAAATTTAATAAAAACAAAAAAAATATAAGTGATTTTATCTTATTAACTCAAGATACGTTAAAAGTTTTAGGAGATAAAGAAAAAGAAATAAATGGATATATTAATGAAATTGAAAGAATAGAAGAATATGGAGATAAAAAGTTAATACATACAATTGAGATGGAAAGAAAAAAAGATAATAAAAGAGAAAAACAACTAATGTTAAAGTTAAACCAAGAACAAATTGAAAAAAATAAAAGATTAAAAGCTATTGAAAGGGCTAAAAGACTTGTAATTAAAGGAAGAAAAGTACCTAAAAAATTTCCTCTTGTAAAAGAAAAAATAAATAAATAATAAATAATAATTTGTAATTCCAAATTATTATAATAAATAAACGATTAATGCAATAATAATAAAAAATCTATTTTTGAACATCAAAAAAAAAGGAAAATATAGGTATCTGATGTTTTATCAAAATATTTCACATTTTCCTTTACAGCATTTAAATTTACCTTCTCCATATTTAACAACTTTTCCTATCAAATTTTGATGTTCAACTTCATTATCTTGTATAATAAAATGTTCTTCATAACATATTTGACAGAATATTTTTTTTTTAGTTGAATTTTTATCTTTCATCATAGTAACATCAGATTCAAATTCATTTAAACCAAAATTATTATCTATACCTTTTTTATTTTTATCAATATTTTGTATATTAAATTCTTTTTCATGACAGTTTATGCACATAAAATGTGGAGGGCCGTCCACAATTTTAATTTCAAATATTTTTAATTGGTCCTTTTCCTGACATAAACAGCATCTTTTTTTAATTATTTTTAATAACCTCTCTTCTGCTTTTTTCCTATCTTTTTCAGAAGGTTTATTTTTTGATAAATCCATTAAATTTATTAAATCAACTTCATTTTGACATAAACATTTTGTTTTTACAATGGTATTTAATTCATATTTATTTAAACATACTTTTTCTTTAATATTTTCTTTTAATAATTTTTCTAAACAATTATCGCATAACTGGCACATACAGTTTAATTTATTTATTTTTTCTTTATCAAATATAACAAAGCATTTAAAACAAATTCTTTCAACTATTTTTTCAAAATCATAAGTAATATAGCTTTTAGTAATATATTTATATAATGAAAATGAAATTATAATATCAGAAGTGATTTTAATAGGCCTTGTATAATATTCAATACATGAAAAATTACTTTTAACAAATAACACTGCTCTTTTTTCTAAAATTTCTTTCAAATATTTATTTAAACATATATGGCAAAAAATAGCCTCATATGAAGTAATTACATCTAACCCTGTATTTTTTTTACAATTAGGACATTTATATTTTGGCAAAGATGGTATATAATAATACTGCATTTCTGTATTATTATTAGCCAAAGTAGAATCTATATCACTTTTTTTTGTATAAACTATATAAAAAGAATTTAAGAAAAAAAGTAATCTGAAAGTTGTGGAAGATTCACATTCACTATAATTTGAAGCTTTAATATTTTTTTTAGTCTGTAAAAATATATCATTATATAAAATTAATTTTTTCATCTTTAATAATCCTTTATTATTATTTTCATCTTCTTCTTCTATATAATATATTTCAAAATTTATATCAAAAACATTTGACAATATTCTTAAAATAATAAAATCTATTTCTTGATATTTTCTTTTGTTTTTTTCAACACCTATAACATTTTTTATAGTGTCCTCAATATAAGTTATCATTACTTCATCAAAATTAGAGTTTGGATTATTATATGAGTTCATTAAATAATCTATAGAAGAATTTTCCTTTATATCTATTAATATATTACATATTTGTTTTATATCTTTAAATTTATCACTTAACATCCTTTTGATATCATAAATAATAAAATTAAATTTTTTTATTTTATTTTGTAAAATAAAATTTTCTAATAAAAGATATGAAAAAGCTCTTTTAAATGAATTTCCATCATTTAATACTTTTCTATATGTTGTAAAATAGTTAATGATTTCATTTTCGGTATCTTCATCTAGTAATTTTATGAAGCCATCCTCAGGAGAATATAAGTTAAAATAATAAAAAAATGATGTCATATCTTCAATATCATGTATTTTTAGCTCTTTTATATCATCATGTTGAGTATTTACTCTCATGTAATTTAAATAAAAAGATATTGGTTCAAATTTTTCGTTGTAATTTTTTTTAAATTTATTAATTTCTTCATTTACATACACAAAATTATCATTACTATCTATACTATCATCTTTTGCTTTATTTGTTTTTTTATTTTTTTTTTCATTTTCTTTTTCTTTCTCATTTTTTAAATTTTTACAATTTTGTTTTTTTGATAAAATATATGAAAAATATTTATGTTGTAAAAAACTATTTCTCCTAATAAGAAAATTAATACTATTTTTATTACAATAATAATAATCTGATTCATACCCAAATTTTTCTTTATCAGGATCATTATATTTAGTTATATATGAAAATTTTTCTTTATTATTTATTTTCACAAGGTTTAGCTTACTTTCATACATATTATTAATTTCATTATATATTTCTTTTTTTGTCTCTTCTATGAATAATTTTTCATCCTTTTTTTGTTCTTGATTATTGAATAATATTTCTATACCCGTTTTTTTATCATTATTTAAAATATTACTATTCTTTGTATTTTTCTTGCTAAATTTTTTATTAACTTTACCACTTTCATCTTTATCATTTTCCCTTGGAATATCCATATCTATATTTGATAAATAATCTCTAGATTTGATATTATCATTTGTTTTTATACATGCTTTATTTAATTCATTAGTTACTAGACTCGTATTTTCTTTTTCGTCATTTGTTGGTAAATTTGTCAGGCCTAATTTTAGATCTTCTTTCCAATCAATTTTGACAGAATCTGAATCGATTTTTTGAATAATATTATTATTTTCTTTTGATATATTATTTGTATTATTTAAATCTTCTTCTTTAATTGAACTATCTTCTTTATCTCCACCCAATTTTTAAAACAATTTTTATTAAATAATTAAAATATTATAATTCTAATAATTAAATAAAAAATAAAATACAAATTATTTAAAATATTTTTAATCTTATATAAATAAAATATTAAAATGGCTGAGCCAGGACCAGAATCAGTATTAACAAAAGAAATGAATGAAGTGGATGGTGCAATAAAAGAGTTATTACAACAAAAAGAAGGAGATTTAAATATTAATAACACAAATGAAACAAAGAAAAATATGGAAAAAAAAACAATAAATAAAACACTTAAAGAAAGATTAAATTCAAGAAAAAGACTAAAACAATATAAAGAAAAAGAGGAAGAAGAAGAAAAAGAGGAAGAACAAGAAGAAAAAGAAGAAGAAGAAAAAGAAAAAGAAGAAGAAGAAAAAGAAAAAGAAGAAAAAAAAGAGGAAGAAATAGAGAAGGTAGAAGAAAAAGAAATAGAAGAACAAAAAGAAAATCTTGAGAATGATAATAATAATAATAATGATTTGAAACATAATAATGAAGATAATAAAAATAAAAATGAGGCTGATAATACTGTTGTTATAAAAGATGAATCTCAAAATAAAATATTAGATGTTGAATTTATACCTCCAATAAATAATGATGAATTAAATAATAATGAAATTATAGATTTACCCATATCTCCCATAAAAGAAAAAGATAAAAAAGTCAATTCTAAAATTGAGCCTTTTGGTGATCTGACAAATATAATAAAAAAAAATATATTGTCTCAAGCCAAGAAAAAAAATAAAGTAAATAATAACATAAATCAACAAAGCACTCATTTAAATTTAAATAATTATTATACAAATGCAAGTATTAGCACAAATAAAAATCATAATATAGAAGAAGCAACGAAAAAGAATAAAGAAACAAATATACTTAGAGCAAAGCCAAAAAAAGAACATATACCAACTAATAATAATATAAATAAAAATAAAGAAAAAAAAGATAATAAATCACAAAAAATTATTAAAAAGGCTAAAATAGATAAAAATGATAAAAAAGTTGAACCAGGTCAAGGGATGACAGGTACCGGACAAGGTGAAAAAAAAGTTGTTAAAAAAAATTTCAATGATACATTAAAACGGTTTGAAGAGGATCAAAAAACTAAAAAACAAAAAATAGAAAATATTCGTAAAACACAGATGGAAAAAGAATTATCAAATTGTACAAATGCTCCTCATTTAAATACAAATAAAAATAAAATTATAAAAAAAGAATTTTTAGAAAGACAAAAAGAATATTCAGAAACAACTAAAAAAAATAAAGAAAAAATAATTGAAACACTTAATAAAAAAAAAGAAAAAGAAGAAGAAGAAATAAAAAAAGCAAAAAATAAATTACATAAAAAAAGAAAAAACAAAATTAATAATGAAGAAGAAGATGAATGGGTAAATAGATTATACAAAGAAGATATTAATAAAAGAAATTACAAAAAAAAATTAATGGATGAATTATCTGTTCCTACTTTTATGCCAAGTTTAAAGCCTAAAAAGAAAAACAATCAAAAAAATGAAGGTGATGTGTTCGACAGACTGTATAATGAGAATAAAAAGGATGATGATATTGTTAATATTGATACTAATTATTTATTGGTTACTTTAGATGATAAAGAATGTGAAGATATGATGAGAAATAAAATATTTAAAAAAAAGAAAAGAAAATGTGCCAGTATGGAAAAAGATAACGATTATATGAATCTTAAAGAGAAAGAAAAAAATTATAAAAATAAAAAAAGAAATAAATCTTTAGATATAGAAAAAGATAGTGAAAATGAAGAAGATGAAGATGATAATGATGAAGAGAATGAAGATGATGGAGATGATGAAGAGGAAGAAAAAGAAAATGAAGATAAAAAAAAGAAAGAAATTATTAAAGAGAATAATAATAAAAAAAATAAGAAAATAAGAAAAGAAAATAATGAAATTAAAGAAGAAATTGAAGAAGAAAATATAGAAGATAAAGAAAAAATTGAAATTAATGAAGATAAAAATGATAATAAACAAGAAAATAAAGAACAAAATGATGTAATAAAAGATAATAATAAAGAAGAAAAAAAAGAAGAGATTATAAAAAAGGAAGAAAAAAATGAAATAAATAATAATAATGAAAAAGAAGTCAATGAAGATAAAAAAGAAGAAGAAATTACTATGGAAATTATTAAAGATAATGATAATAAAAAAGAAGAGAATTTAGTAACATTAAATGAAAAAATAGTTGGTAATGATAAACTAGTTACTTCAGAAGCTCAATTAAATGAAAAAGAAATTAAATCTGAAAATGAAAAAATAGAAAATAAAGAAGAAGGAAAAAAAGAAAAAAATGGAAATGTAAATAATGAAGAAATAAAACAAAATGAAGAAAATCAAAAAAATGAAGAAGTATTACCAGAAAATACAAAATTAGATATGCTAGGAGATATATTAAAGAATTAAATTGATATTTTTTGATATAATTTTAATTAACAATTAAATTTAATATTAAATTATATTTATTAATAAAAAAATGAATAAGATTATATATAATATCATTTTATTAATTAAAAAAATATATTTGAAATAATTGATATTTAACTATTAAAAATATATTAAAAATAATAATAATTATTCAATTTCTTTAATTTGTAAAACAGAATTAGGAAATAATCCTTCTTCTTCTAATGTATTGTCTTTTTTATCATCAAATATTTTAAATGGAAAAGTTTGCAATAAAGAAAAATGATGATGTTCATTTTCAGTAAAAATATCTCTTCCCAAACTTTTAACAAAATCATATAATAAATTAATTTTATCTTGTTTTAAAAATTTTCTCTGTACTGTTTTTTCTCCATCAGGAAATCTGAATAAAATTATACATTTATCTGGGTTATCATCTTCAGGTTCTGGCTTCAAAGAAATTGCTATTTTTTTTGATTCTTCAATTTCTTTATCTATCATATTTCTATAGTTTTCTTCTTCTTCCTGTATTTTTTTCTCGTCCATTTGTTTTTTTTCTTCAACTTTTTCCAATTCTCTTAATTTTAATTCTTGAAATGCTAAAAGTTGCCCATCCGTCATTTTTATATTATTTTCTGGAAAATTATTAAAGTCTATTATTCCATCCTCATCTTCAAATTCATAATCTCTATAATCAGGTATATATTCTCGTCTATTATTATCACTGGCTACACCCGAATTATTATTTATTTCATTTAAATTATTAATACTACTATTATTATTGTTTACTTTATGATGATTATTTTTTGGAGTTATATTATCTTTGTTATAATAAGCTAATTCTGATTCTAAAATTTTATCTCTGAAATCAGATAAATTAAATGGTATTTCTAGATTTCCGATAATAGCTAATGATTCTTCATTTTTATATTTACATATAATAAATAATGGTAAATTAGTATATTCTAATTCTTTTATAAAATTGTTTCCTTCAAGCGATATGTCTATAGCTGGATATATGATAGTATTATCAAGAAATAATTCTCTTGATAAAGGCTCATTAATTATATTTTTAAATTGCTCTTTTATTAATCTCATTTGGTTGGATGAATATAAAATAATTATACCTGTTTTAGAATTTGTTTTTAATTGAGAAATAAAATCTTCTAATAATTGAATAGCATTTTTTATTTTTGAATAACGGTGAAAATACTTTGTATTATCTTCTTTAAAAAAACAAGTGATTTTATTTAATATACTATTTATTGAATCTATTTTATATTCTGGATAATTATCAATATGTTTTGGTTTCATTTTTTCCTTTCTTTCTTGTAGTTGTAAATACTTTAATATCGCTTTTTCCATTTTTTTACTATCTTCATTAAATTTTTGGGCTGCTTTATTTTCATCCCAATCTGCTTGAGATAAATATTTATAAGCAATGTCTTCGTTTTGATTCCCAACTATTAAATTAAAATTTGAAATTTTTTCGGCATAATTAATTTTATCCATTATTTTTTGATATTATATTAATTTTTTTTCTATTTTAAAATTTTAGCATTTATATATATTTAATAAATATAAAATTAATATAAAATATATATATAATAATTATAATAATTATGTGATATTATAATCTGTATATATAGATATAATTAATAAAAAAATATTTTGTAATATTTAAAATTTTAAATTAATTAATTAACATATAAAAAAGAAAATATATATTTTTAATTATCTATACTGCTATTATTATTTTCATCTTCATTATATAATAAATTTAACATTTCTTGATAATTTTCATTATTAATTTTTTCATTCAATAGAGGTTCAATTTCATTTCTTGTCATATAAAAATATTTATTAAGCATTTTCCCTCTACTTTCATTATCATCAATACTACTATCATCTAAATTATTTATATTTTTTATTTCTTTTACTTTATGTCCATTTCTCACAATTAATAACTTCCCTTCACATTTTGGCATAAAATATTTAGCAATTCCATCTATTTTTCCATTTGCATTATATCCAACAATTATTTTTCCAGTTTTATTATTATAAAAAATAAAAAATCCATTTTGTGAATTATTTTTAAAAAACCCAAAAAAATAATTATTATTTTGGCCATAGATTTCTCCATAGCCATCTTTTAATCCATTCAGCCACTCTCCAATATAAATCTGATTTTTGTCATATAAATATAAACCATATCCATTCATTAAATTTTGTTCCCATTAAAACTTACTATTTTATATTATAGGAAAAATTAATAAATATTTTTTTTTTATAATTTAATAAAAATAATTATTTTAAATGAAGGAAAATGATAATAGTAGTGTTGAAGCATCTTCATTGTCTGAGATATCTAAAGAAGAAGAAATATTTGACTATATAGAGAATGAAAATACAGAAAAAATAAAAGAAATGCTTTCTAATAAAATTCAAATATGGGATTATCATAGTAAAGAAAACGATAATTCAACTGTTCTACATATTTCTGTATTCAAAAAATACTTTTATATAACTGAATTATTTTTAGAATATTGTAAGGATAATAACAAAGAAGGTTTAAAAAATTTTATTAATGAACAAAATGATCTAGGTGTAACAGCTATCCATTATGCTGCATTTAGAGGTAATGTTAAAATAATTAAATTATTAATAGAAAATGGAGCAGATATTAATATAAAAACCAAAAGACAGTTAAATATAATACATTACTGTGCCCAAGGTAATAAACCAAGCTCATTGATGTATTTTTATCTTGAATTGATGAAAACTAATAATTATCAATTAATAAAAGACCAAGATTCTGGAGGCTCTACCCCGTTGCATTGGGCGGCTTATACCAACTCTGAAGATGCATTATTATATTTAATTAAATTAGACATTTTTAAAGATGAAAAAGAAAAACAAAATTATATTGACCAACAAGATGATCAAGGATATACACCATTGCATTTGGCCGTTTCTAGTAAATCAAGTAGAATTGTTATGAAATTATTACAAAATGGTGCTTCACCTGATAAAAAAGATAATAAAGGAAGAACTCCTTTAAATCTAGCTATTAGTAAAAAACAAAATGAAATAATTGAAATTATTAAAAATAATCAAAGCTGTCAAATATGTAAAGTTAAAGCCCCAGTGAAACAAATCAAAAAAAGTCCTAAAAATATTATATATGTTATCATTTTTCAAATAATAACAACATTTATTTTATTTGTTTCTATAATTCCTAAAGCATTTGATAGTGGAGAGAATTATCAAAATGATGGCTATAAAATTATATTTATTTTTTACATTTTTTTTTTTGTATTATTTTTCATTTTATATTTATTCTTATTAATTATAGATCCAGGTAAATTAAAAAGTAATACATTAAATACTTTAAAAAAATTTATAGATAATGGTGAAGATTTAACTAAATATTGTTATAAATGTTTTATTAAAAAAACAAGTACTTCAAAACATTGCATAATTTGTGATAATTGTTATAAAGATTTTGACCACCATTGCTACTGGATAAACAAATGTGTAGCAGGAAGGAATTATAATTTATTTCTTTGTTTCCTATTTGAAACCTTTCTCTACTTGTCAATTGTGTTATATATAAGTATACTAGGATTAATTCATAATTTTAAAGATCCAAAACAACCAAATAATTATATCTTCAATTTCTATGGATTACATTTTTATAGTTCTAATTTCATAACTAAACAGTTTAAAAATATTGAAGAGACAATATCAATTATATTAAATATATTATTAATATTAATTAATTTATCATTTTTAATACCAGAAGCTTTATTATTAATTTTACATATTCATGTTTATTGTTCAAATTATAAATTTAAAAAGAATAAAGAAAAGAGATCTATTTCTAATAGTCTTATTGAGGCATCTATTATGTCTGATACTAGTTTAGATATATCAAATATTAATTAATAAGGAAATAAAATAATTATTTAGTATTATTTTATTTATATATTAATTACTTATTTAATATTATTTAAAAATAAAATATAAAACTATTTAATTAATTAATAATATTAATATTTATTCTTATATCAATGGGGATTGGGGATTGGGGATTGGGGAT
>JAJJLS010000124.1:0-10760 GCA_023783355.1 Polyplastron multivesiculatum
CCAATCCCCAATCCCCATCCCCAATCCCCAAATTATAATTTGTTAATTATTAAGTCAAAATAATTTTAATTATAAAAATTATTTTATTTTAATAAAACTTTTATAATTAAAAAAAATTCAAATATATATATTCTTATAAATATGTTTTTTATATAAAATTATTGATTTTCAATTATAATAATATTTAAATAAAATTAATTGTAATTGATATATTGTCTTTTTTTAAGAAAGGTAAATCACCTCTAATTCTATATATACTATTGAAATTTACCATATTTTTATGTTCAACCTTATCATGTATTTCTTTTGGGCTAAAATAATTTAATTTGATTATTTTTGTAGAATTTTGCTTTTTAATAATTGAAGCAAATTTCTTATCATTTATTTCACCATTAACAAAAGTAAATCTTAATAATGTACTTTTTACTTTATTTTTATTTCTTACTGATTTATCTTCTAAAATAACTGTTTTTGTTTTTTTATCAAATAAATTAAATATAAATGAATTTTCATTTTTTTCTGAAACATCATATTTTTTTGTATTGTATTTATTGTCATATTGATTATTTATTTCAGTTTCTATTTTTTCTTCTTCCATTATATTTTCATCTTCTTTATTTTTTTTATTATCTATGTCTTCTTTGTCAAGTTCTTCATCGGATAATAAATCTTTTTCGTCATTGTTAGGTTTTTCTTCAGATTTTTTATTTTCTTCTTCTTTTTTAGTATCTTTACCTTCTTTTTTATTCTCTTGATCTTCCTCTTTTTTATCTTTTATATTTTCTTGAGTCTTATATTCTTCTTTTTTATCTCCTTTATTCTCCTCAGTTTTATTTTCTTCTTTTTTGTCCTCTTTCTTCTCTTGATCTTCCTCTTTTTCTCCTTTATTTTCTTCAGTTTTATTCTCTTCTTTTTTATCTTCTTTATTGTCTTCAGTTTTATTCTCATCTTTTTTATCTACTTTATTCTCCTCAGTTTTATTCTCTTCTTTTTCTCCTTTATTCTCCTCAGTTTTATCTTCTTCTTTTTTATCCTCTCTATTCTCCTCAGTTTTATTCTCTTCTTTTTTATCTTCTTTATTTTCTTCAGTTTTATTCTCTTCTTTTTCTACTTTATTCTCCTGAGTTTTATTCTCCTCTTCTTTTTCTCCTTTATTCTCCTCCATTTTATTCTCTTCTTTTTTATCTTCTTTATTTTCTTCAGTTTTATTCTCTTCTTTTTTATCTTCTTTATTCTCCTCATTTTTATCTTCCTCTTTTTTATCTTCTTTATTCTCTTGAGTATTATCTTTTTCTTTTTTATCATCTCTATTCTCTTGATCTTCTTCTTTTTTATTTTCTTTATTCTCTTGATTCTCTTGATCATCATTTTCCTTTTTATCCTCCTTATTCTCTTGAGTCTTATCTTCCTGTTTTTTATCTTTTTTGTTCTCTTGATCTTCATCTCTTTTATCTTCTTTTTTCTCTTGATCTTCATCTCTTTTATCTTCTTTTTTTTTTTGGTCTTCATCTTTTTTATCCCCTTTATTATCATCTCTCTTTTTTTCATCTTCTTCCTCTGTTTGATGTTCTTCTTTTTTTGCATCCTCCTTTTCTTTTACTTCTTCTTCATCCAATTTCTCTTCATCCATATTTTTTTCATTTTTATTTTTATTCTTTACATCTTTTTTATCTTCTTCATTAATTTTTTCTAATTTTTTTAATAATATATTTCTAAGTTCATCAACTTTATAATATTTAGTAAAATATTCTAACCTATACATAGCTAATTTTTGACTAACTGCAATTTCTACTATTTCTTCTCTAATTATTTCTCCAGGAATAATATCACTATTAAATCCAATATATTCTTTTATTTTATTATCAAAATAATTAAATTCTTTTTGGCCGGGAGAAGTTGACATTTGATCATCTGTTTCATTATAATATTCACTCATGGAGTTATCATCTTGTTCTTGTGCTTTTTTTATTGATAAATCTATTTCTTTTTCTATATTTTTTATATATTTTTCTTCTTTCTCTTTTTTTATTTCTAAATCAATAGATTTATCTTCTCTTAAATATGAAATTATTTCTTCATATAAATTTTTATAGAATAAACTTCGTGCGGGCATTAAATATATATATTTGAATAAAGCATAATTATTTTTTTTGCCTAAACAATTATTTAATAAATCTAAAAGTATACTTTTCTTTAATTCTTCAGTTATTTTTAATTTTTTTGCTGTTTCTTCATCATCACTATCATTCCTAAACCTATTATAATAATTATTAGACTCTTCATTTGATTCTTCTTTTGGTTTATCTATATCAGAATATTCACTTGGGAACAATAAGGATAGCAAACAAAAGTTATATTTTTTTAAATGATTAGGGCTAATATATTCATATAATTGTTTTTTAATATCTCCGTCTATTAATCTCTCTCCGAATAAAGGCCATTTTTGCTTTATTGTTTCATTATTTTCTTCTTCATTTTCATCATTATTATGATAATAATTATAATCATCATCATCACTATCATCATTTCTATTTGTATATGAATTATAATATTTATTTTCTTTTTTTTTTTCTCTAGGTATTGGCCTTACAACTAATTTGGGATAACCTAAATATGTATATAATCTTTGGAATGTATATTTATCATTTATTTTAATCAAAGTTACAAATAAATTTAATAAATCTTCTTCTTTATTTTTTTCTCCATATTCTGAAAATAATCTATATATATGTCCATTCAATTCATTCATAAAAGATTTATCATCATATTCTAAAATTATTAAAAGACTATATAATAATTCTTTTCTTTCTTCAAATAAAATATTTATAATTTCCTTTTTTATTATATTACTTAAATAAAGTTTATCTTCTACTATTTTATATTTACCTGGTTCTTCTCCTTCTTTTAAATCAAATAATTTATTATTATAATCTATAGAATTTTTAATGGCATATAATAGTATATCACATATTATTTTTCTTATTTCTTTTTTTTCATCATCTAATTTACCTATTAATTCTAAAATCAGTTTATTTTCAATAAAAATGATGAAAATTGTTTCATTTGTGGTTATTAATTTATAGAATAACTCATATATGTAAATTATTGAATATTCTTCCTTATCATCAATATTAGAACTTATCATAAAACTTTTCTTAGTTTTTGACCCTTTGATTAAATTAAATATCTCTTTCAATATTCTTTTTAATTCTTTAAAGTAATCTTTATCATCTTTTTTTTTAAAGAATATATTAATTAAATCATCATATATATCAACTACTAATTTTGCATTTTCAAAACTAATAATTTGATCTGAACTTTGATTGAAAATATTATAAGAACTATTAAATATTTTTTGACAATTTTCTTCTTTGGTCAAACTTTTGTTAATCAATGCTAAAATTTCATAACTTGTATTTTCATTTATTAATGGTTTTATTAATTTGTTAATTATAAATATATATTCTTTATTTATTTCTTCAGTTTGTTGAGTATTCCAACTTTGTTTTTTATTTAATTTTTTCATAAAGTCTGATAAAACCACTGAAAGAATATTTTCTTTTGATTCTTCTATATACATATCACTATTTATATCAAAATCATCACTTTTTATTTTATTTATTAAAGTTTCTTTATATTTTCTTAATTTTATATTAAAGGTTTTATTACCATTATTAGTTGTAGGAGTTTTATTATTTTCTTTCATAACTTCTAAATAAGTTTTTCTAGGTGCATATTTTGGTATATTATAATATGGGATGTATTTGTAATATTCATTTCTTTCTTCATCAAAAAATATTTTTTGATATAAATTTTCTTCATTTATACTATTACCAGCTCTACTTAAATCATATTCTTTGTTAATTTCATTTCTATTATCTTTATTAATTTTTATTATGTTTTCTTCATTTATACCTTGAACTTCATTTTCATTAATTATTATTCTAATAGGAGTCTTTTTTTTCCTTTCATATATAAGTAAATATGCATTTTGGCAATTTTCATATGAATATCCTTCATTATTTCCCCCATAACATTCACTAGGTATTTTATCAGTATCAAATTCTGATACATGAGAATCATTAAAAATTAACCAATTGCTTTTATTTTCTACATTTTCATTCATTATATTATCTTTTCCATCTCTATCTACATCTATAAAACTAAAATAATGTCCTCCATCTGCACTACCTGTATGTACATTTATTCCTTTTAATTCATATTGATAATATTCATCTTCCTTAGTATATATATCAGTGGTTTCACCAGTATTTGTTCCAAAATTTTTTATAATTTCTTCAACACAAAATAATTTTAAATTTAATTTTTTTGGAAATTCAAATTTAGAATTAATTTTTTGAGTATGACAAGTTTCATAATCTAAATAAAATCTTTTTAAATGAACAACTAAAACATTAGGTAATTTATTTAATGAAGTAATTTTACTTATACGTACATTTTGATTACAATTTGAGCATTTAAAATCATCTATTATTTCTGGTACAATCAACTTTTGTAAAGAATCATTTAAATTATTAATATTTTTAAGTTCTAAAGTTAAATTATAAAAATCTTCAAATCTATTGGAAACATTTTTACATCCTTGGCATAAAACAGAACTGCATGTTCTACCAGTAAAAACATCATTTACAATATATTTAAAATGAGTCTTTTTTAAATTATTTTCAATTTTATCACAAAAATTATTATAAAATTCCTGACTATCTTGTTGTGCACCTATATTAATAGGATTTCCATCGAAATCTTTAAAGGAATAGCAGAAATCTCTAGGATTATAATCCATTCTTTCACTAAAGGTTAAATAAGTATACATTATTTGTAATTGATGAAGTAAATTATCATCATCTACTGAATGACGATAGCTTGAAGATGGATTAGGAGTTTCTCCATCATCAGCATGCATAATTGCATATCGAAAAGTAGGTACCATATAAATTTGTTGCATAATTGAATTCATATAGCATATGCAACCTAAATTTTTAAGACCTACATGGCCATGTTGTCTAGATGAATAATGATGAATTTGATTATATGATGGTGTATCATCATCATTCTTATCATCAGAATCAGATTCATCATCCCTTCCATTTTTATTCTTTCTAGTTATTTTTTTTAATAATTTTATTAATTCTATTAATTTTGGAATTATTTTTGGATTTTCTGAATCTTTAAAACATTCTAAAAAGAATTTATCGCATAATTCATTTAATTCTTCCTTAGATGAATTATCATCTTTTTTTCCTTCTTTTATTGTTTCTAAACATATAAATTTATCATTTTCATTTTCTTTATTTTCATTATCATTATTATTATTATTAGATAATTCCTCATTTTTACTATTATTTATCTGAGAAATATATCTATTAAAGAGTAAATCAAACAATGTCTCACCATCTTTTTCTTTAAATAATATTTTGTTTTTTAAATTTTCATCATCTTTTGTTGATATTAAAAATAATTTTAATAAACTTAATATAATTTTATCATCGTTTTTATCTTTATCATCAACTGGAGTGTCATTTAAACCTTTCATTAATAAATTATATATTTTTTCCAAAAATGAATTATCATTATCTGTTTCTAAATTAATAATATTTTTTTTATCTTTTTTTTCTTCTTCTTTTATTTGATTAACAATTTTATATAATCTATTATATAAATCAAAGAATGTACTATCTGGATTAAATATATTTTTATTCGAGTCTTCTTCTCTTACATTTTGGAAGTTTAATAAATTATCTAATAAAGAATTGCATATTTGATACAAAAAGAATATATAATCATTAATATTATTTTCCAGAGCTTTTATAATTGATTGATCTATATTATTTATAAATAAAGTTTTTTTATCTTTATCAGTATTTGATAATTTATTTCTAAATAAATCTATAATTGTTTGATTTTTTTTATCATCAGATGATGTATATTCTTTTAATAATGTTTTTTTTGATGATAATAAATCAATTAATAAACCAAAACATTTATTGTAAAAATAGTTACTCATTTCATCATCTTTATTTTCTTCTGTATTTTTTGTATTTAAATAATTAATTAAATTATTTGTTAAATCTAAATATATAATATTACTTAATTCTTTTTTATAATCACAATTATCAAATAATGAAGAAAAATTGCAATATCCTAAATTATATATATAATTTTCTTTTAATTCTTTTATGCAATATGCATTTTCTTTATCATTATTTGAATAAAAATTATCAACAATATTTAGTATTTTTAATCCTCTTAAACAACAAGTATATAATATATTAGAAATATTTTTATTTCCATTTTTATCATTATCATTACTAATATTTGTAATTTTTTCTAATAAATTATTTACATATTTAACAATTTTTTCTAAATTTTCCAACTTTAGTAAATTTTTCACGAAGTTTATTTTTTTTTCAATATTTTCTTCATTATCAAATGGTTCATATTTATTTTGTACTAATTTATATTTATTATTCCCAAGATTAATAAAACCGTCTGAATCCATATTTTTAGTATAAAAATATATTTCTAAATCTTGGAATATACTTTCAATAATAATAAAAATATAATTATGTTCAATATACTTATTTTTATCATTTAAAGCTTTGTTAACAAAAGAATCTTTATTGTCTTCGTTATACATATTTAAAACATCATTATATATATTTTCATTTGTTGTTAAATATAGTAAAAACTCTAATATACTAGAATTTTCATTAGGATTTTTATAATATTGTTGAATTATATTTTGAATAAAAGATAAGTCATTTCCTAATTTATATCTTGGTAATTTTTCATTTTCTATATAATTAATTGGAAATGGATCACCCTTTTTATTTAGATCTTCTCTAATTTTCTTTACGCTTAAATTTCTCCATATTATTTCAGGATTGTTAGACTTCTTCTTATAAAAATTTATAAATTCTTCTTCTGTTAAATATCCTTTATTATCATTATCATTATTTTCTATAAAGTCTATAACTTTTTGGTCATTTTCATTATTCAAATTTGTTTTTGTAACACCTTTAATATAATTTAAAGCCGCCTTATTATCCATCTTCATTGTACCATCTGTAAATTCTTTGAACCATTCTTTTAATATTATTTTTAATTTTGGATTTATTTCATCATCTATCATTATAGGCTCTTTTTCCATTCTATGATGGCTAAATTCAATTTTTTCATTCGGTTTTAAATCAGAAATTATATTATTTTTTAATAATAATAATTCATATAATGAATAATTATTATATTTATCAAATAAATGACTTGTTTCAAACATTTTTTTATTTTCTAAATTCTTAATTTCCTTTATTCTATTTAAATATTCATCAGAAAATGAAAATATAATTCTTTTGGGAGGTAAATCAAATAAACCAGAAAGTATTATTCTTAAATCATTTAAAGTAGTATTTCCAAGAAACATATATTTTTCTTTATCTCCACCATTTAGTAATTGTCTACACTTTAGTTCCAAAGGTATATTTATCAAACAATTTTTAAGTAAAGATAAATGGGATTTAATCTTAAAGAAAGAATTCTTTTCTGATTCTTCTATTATTAATTTTAATAAAATTATACATTTGTCTATTACTTCTGGTGTGGAATTATCATCTTTTATATAATTATTACATTTTTCAAGTAATTTTTCTAAATTATTATGATATTTTCGGAATATAAATTTAATTGCTTCAGAAAGAACCCTATCATCCTTTATTTTAAAAATAATATTCCATAATTTATCTAAACCTTTTAATTTATCAATAATTTCTTTATCTATTAAATTCTCTTTTATTATATCTTTATTCATTTCATTAAATAATTCAATAAATAATTTAAATTGTTCTTCATTTACTTCAGTTTTATTATTTTCAGAAATTAATTCGAATAATTCTTGTCTAATCCTATCCTTTAGCATTTTAGTCTCTTCAGTTTCAATTGAATTATTGTCATCATCAAATAAATATTTTCTAAGAAAATCATAAAAAATTAATTGGTCATTTGGACAAAGTGCATTAGTTATTAAGACCTCTTTTAAGAAAGGAAGAAAATCATAATCTTTATAAAAATAATTTATCAAATATGGGAAAATTTCTATTCTTTTTTGAACGTTTTCTAAATGTGTAAATCCATCTATGATAAATTTATCAATTTTGTCTGCATCAGAAAATGGAATTTTATTTTTTTCTAATAATTCTTTTGCTTGTTTTATATATAGTCTAAAATTATCTTCAAATAAATTTAATAAATATTTATTTGTAATGATATTCTTTATAGGGTTATGACTATATGATATTTTTTCCATTATTTTAAATAATATTATATAACTTAAAATTGCTTTTTCATTCTTTTTTAGACAGTTTATACATATGTCTAATACTTTTTCTAAATAACTATCATCTATTTCTACAATTGATAATAATTTTTCTAAAATAGGATCATCATCGATTTTTTTATTATTAAATGATAAGAGACATTGACATAAGTAATCACAGCAAATTAGAATATTCTTTTTATTATTTCCACTATTTTTCCCTTTTACTGATAAATTATATACTAATTGAATTTCTTCATTATTTATTTTTTTATCAATATTTTCCCTAATGCTTTTTAATAGCATTTCAATATAATCTTCTCTTAAGCTATCTGCTAATTCAGATAATAACTTCATTATATTTATTTTAGCTTCCAAATCTCCTCTTTTTGTACAATTCCATATTAATTTTATATCTTCTTCACTTAATTCATTTTTTAATAAAAGTAATTTAACTACTTCTGTTGATTTATTTATTATTTGACTATGATAATTAGCACCAAAAATTTCTTGTATGATTCCATTGTCTTTAATTAATTTTATAACTTTCAAACAATTATTTTCATTATCTTTATTTTTTTCAATATATTCATTTAGTGCTCTTATTCCCTGTAATCTTCTATCAAATATGCTTGTTCTAATTGTCTTTATAGATAAAGTTAAAGTGATTTCATCATATAAATCAATAAATTCTTTATCATTCTCTCCATCTGAACTATAACTACTTATTTTTGTTAATAAATCAGATATAATATCTATTAAGTTTTTAGGTAAATTTCTCATTTCTTTATCATCTAAATTAGAAATAAAATTAATTAATGAATTTTTAATTATTGAACTATTTTCTTTAAAATAATCTTTATGTATATAGGAAAATGAATATACAAATATATAAAAAATACTATATATTTCTTCAGCATTTGGCTTATCTTGTAGAATTTCTATAAATTTTGAAAAAAAATTTTCATTTTCCATTTTTTTTAAAAGTATAGCATAATATATTTCGAAGTCTTTATCTTTCCCAATTATACAATTCTTTTTACCATTTATTTCGTAATTATAAAAATCATCTACACAGATTTCATTATCATTTTGTAATTTTTCATTCATTATTCTCATTGGATTTTTTTTTTGTTCTTCATTATGATAATAACTATTATAAGAATAGTTCAAATTTTTTTGTTGACATTTTGAAAATGTATTAAATTTTTGTATTTTTTTAGAATAATGAGGAAATATTTCATCCAAACCTTCTCTATCTCCTATAAAATCTTGATCTTCTGAATCTTGCTCGTTATTTTGTGATGAATTCCAAAAATCAGTATGTTTTTCATAAGTATCATTTTCATCTTCTAAATTTTTGAAATGTTTTGGATATATTCTAAATCCAACTTTATATTTAACTTGCTTAAATCCATTTATCTTTTCTTCAATTACATTTACTATCGTAGAAGGATACCACATACTTCTATCAAAACCATCGACTATATCATACTTTTTTAAATTTAATCTCCAATCCCAATCAGCAGTTTTTTTTCCAGCAGGAAATATATTATAATCATTTAATGGAATTCTTTTCTCATCATCTTTTTCACAATATTCTACTATATATTCATTATCTTGTATGTCTTTTATTCTTCCTCTGACCCAACTTTTTCTATCCAGCATTTCTCGAGAGTATTTATTATCAATAAGTATATCAACTTCTTCTCCTATTTCAAATTTCTTTCTTTCATTTTTTTCAAATTCTGAATTATAAACCATATTAAATTTATTAAAATCATATTTTTTTACTGGGTTATTATTTCTTTGGTCTTGACAAGTAAAAAATGTTCTAGAATTTTTTGGATAGAAAATTTCAAGGATTTTCTCAAATAATGGTGCATATTTTTTATTTTTATGAAATTTTAAAAATAATTTACAAATATTTAAAAGTAATTCTAAACCTATTTCGTCTCCATTATTACCAAATATAATTGGTTGGATTAAAATATACTGAATAACTTCTTTCATAAAATCTCCCATAAAATAGTTCAATATTTCTTCATTGTTAGAAAAATATTCTTCTAATGAATCTTTTTGAATAATTTCATTTATCATATTTGTTAGTGCAATCATATATTCTGTTCTATCAATATCTCTAACCCAACTATTTTTTATTTCTTCTGCGATATTTTTTAATTTTTGTCTCAAAGGAGTTCCATTATCTCCATTAATATCTTCTTCCATATTTTTAAAATATATATTTTCTATATATTTGGAGATAAAATAATCTATTTATTAAATAATTATTATTATATTTAAAATTAAATAAATAATAAAAAATATTTTAATTATTGAATATTATATTTATTAAATATTATTTGTTTTTATATAATAATAATAATGGGGATTGGGGATTGGGGATTGGGGATTGGGGATTGGGGATTGG
>JAJJLS010000125.1:0-10704 GCA_023783355.1 Polyplastron multivesiculatum
CCCAATCCCCAATCCCCAATCCCCAATACCCAATACCCCAACCCCAATACCCAAAAAATATATTAAATTTTTATTAATTAATTTAAAAAATATAAATAAGTCAGAATAATAATTATTATTAATTTATAATATATAATAATTTTTAATTATAATAATATGTCTTTGAATAATAATGATATCAAAAATGAAATTCATCCAACAAATTTATTTAGTGGTAAAAATTTCACAAAAGAAATGTTAAAAGAATTATTAAAAAATCAACTTAATCAAAGATTATTAAAATTAGAATCTTCTACTAAGGAGCATATATCAAATTTAAATTATACATCAAAATATTTCACTGAATTTACAAAAGCAATACAACAATTTTCAAAATTCTTCGAAGAATCCGAAACATTGAAAGAAAAAGAAAAAGATTTATTAGAAAAAAAGGAAAGTACAGAAAATAACAACGATAAATTTATAGTAAAGAAATCAAATGAATCTGCAAGTTCAACAAATACATCAAAAAATTTTAGTAAAAGTAATCAAAATAAAAAATTGGAAAATTCTTTAAAAACTAGAAACAATACACAGTCATTATTTAAAGCTCAGAAATTGAAAAAGCAAGCAACTACTCTTAGCTTAGCTAAAAATATTTTTTCAAATAAAATGACTGAAGATAAAAAAATTAATAAACAAAAACAAAAAATATTTAGTCATGATACGGAAAAAAAAATTAATAATAAAACTAATAATATAATGAAGGAAGGAGGTAAAAACGGCACCCCCCCAAAAAATCAAAAAAGTAATCATATATTTGAAAGAAATTCAATAAATTTTAAAACACCTAAAACCGAAGTAAAAAATAAAGCAGGTAATAAACTTAAAATTCTAAAAAATAATAATAGAAATAAAAGCCAATATAATTTATCTGAGCTTAAAAATGAAAATGAAAAATATAAAACTATGAGGGATAATTTCAACACTTCAAAATATATGAAACAAAAAGCCTTAAATAAAACTTCAAATAAAAATCCAAAAAATAATAATAAAAACAAAAAACAAATTAAATTTAATATACAAAATAATAATGACAATAATATTGATGATTTTAGTAAAACTTTAACTAATCATTTTATTAATAAAACAATTGAGTTAGATACAAATAAAGATTATGAAAAAAGAGCATTTTTAAATTCAAGTTTGTCTACTAAGAAAAAGAGAAAAATAAGATTAAATAATGATCCACAAAATACTAATATAAATGATATTGCAAATATTGTTAAATTAGTAGATGATGTTAATCAGAATATAACAAAGTTATTAGAATCTAATGAAAGACTAAATAATAATAAAACTTTAATGGTATCTTCATTAGATTTAAATAATCCTAATAAAACATTTATGGAATCAAATTATAGAAGTACAGTAAATTTATTTAATAATAATTTAAATCAAAATAGTGATAATTTAGATAAAAAAGGAACTTTAATTAAAAAAAAGCAAAATAATTACAATATATCCTTATATAAAGATAATGATAATAATAATAATGAGATAAATAAAGATTTAACAATGAATGAATCAAATAAAATTAATATTGAAAAAACTCCCATAAAGACAGAATTTAGTAAATTTTTGAATAATATAAGTGCAAGAAAATTATTAACTGATGATTATGAAGAAAATAAAAGGTATCAAACAGTAAATAATTCATTTATAAAAGATAGAATACTAAAAGAAAACTTAAATGCAGAAGATAATAATAAATTAGAAAAAGAAACAAATATTAATATAGATATTATAGAAATATTTAAAAATGATAAAAAAATATTAAAAAATATATTCAAATATTTAAAAGAAATGGAGATTATTATATTTACTTCAAGTAACAATTATTTAAATAAAGAAAGAATATCACTTTTAGATAATAAAAAAGAAGAATTACTCCAAATATTAAATCTCCAAAAAGATGAAACCATGGAGAATAAAATAAAAAGAATTAAAAAAGAATTTTCAGATGAACAAATATCTCAAACACCCGAGGGTTTAGTACTATCAGATGATGCAAGAAATAAATTAAAAGAATTAAATAATGATGAAAATATACAAATATTCAAAAATGAGTTAGATAAAAATGATAAAGATTTTAATCTTATAATAATATTATATAAAATAATATTTATTTTATTAGATATAGAAGAAATTTATTCAGTTGTAAATGATGACATTTTCTGGGAAAAATGTCGTAAGTTTTTAATAGAAAATACTGGTGGACAATTGGGTGATTATATATTAGGAAAAATATCTGGGATTAATTTTGATTCAAAATGTGTTAATACAATTGAAATTTTGATTAAAGATAAAAAAGAAAATTTGATTAATGATTTATCAAATAATAATAAATTTTTAGTTGAGCCTTTTATAAAAGAAGCATTTGAATATTGTGGTATCATTTTTGATCCGAAAAAAACACAAGGTAGTATTATTATTAAAAATTTAAAGAATAATCAAATGGTTATAAATTATTTAAATAATCTCAAAGTTAGATATTTTCTTGCTAAATATGAGGAAGAAGAAGATGATGATGATGATGATTAGACTTTTAATTTATCATTATTATAATAATTTTAATATTTTTTAGCATAAATATAAAATAATTTAATTATATTTATTATATTATTTATATAAATATTTATTTAATATTTTTTTAATAGAAAAAATATTTTATTTTCTCAATTTTTTATTATTAATAATCATTTTTTAAATATAATAAAAATTCAAAAAAATAAATTTAAATAAGAAAAATAAATTATAATTAATTATTATAAATTAATAATAGCAATTATCATTTATGAGATAATCTATCTTCTAAATCAGCAATTTTCATTCTTAGTTTGGCATTTTCCCTTGCAAGTGATTCTGAGATTTTTGAGTCTTCTCCACCCCCTAAAGTTTTTAACTCTTTATTTTCTTTTTCTAATTCTGCTAATCTATTCATAACGGCTGTAAGTGTTGCATCATCTATACGAGAAGAACCTGAAGATAAATTTGGTGAATTTATTTTTTGTAATTTATTTCCACTTTCAGGTATAAACATAGCATTCATTTCATTAATATATTTTTCTTTTTCTCTTAATTGATCCTTTAATTTACTTATTTGTTGCTTTAAATTAAAAGTTTCAGTTTCATAATAATTTCCAACATTAACTCCTTTTTTTAATAATTCATTTTTCATAGCAGTTATAAGTTTTTCATCATTATCACTTTTTTCAATTAATATTTTAATTTTATCAGTAAGTTGCTCTTTTTGAGATTTTAATTCCTTTTCTAAAACATTTCTTCTTAGTTTTAATTTATTATTTTGTTCACTCATTTGATTTAGTTCTTTCTTTGTTTTTTCTAAAGAATTCACCATTTCTTCCTTTTCTTTTTTATATTGACTATATGGGATAATATTTGAACTTGTGGGTATAGGAGGCAATGTGACACCACTACTTATACTATTATTATTTGAAATATTTGAATTATTTTGGATATTATTTACTTGAATTATTTTTTCAAGTTGTTTTATTTTAGCTTTTAATCCTTCAATTATCTCTGCTCGAGGTTTAAAATAACCTTTATCACTCAATGCTCTATTTATATCAAACGTATCACCTACTTCTCTTTTTAATAATATATTTAATTTTACATTTTCTTCTTTGGTTAATTGTAATTTATTTCTTATTTCACTTAAATGTGATTCACTTTGCTTCAAATTTTTTTTTAAAGAATTTAATTCTAATTTATCAACAGGAATATTTTTATTCTTTTCTAAATTATTCATTTCATTTCTTAAATCATTCAATTTTTTCTCAGTTTCAGCTAATTGTTTTTGTAAGTTATTTTCTTTTAATTTATGCCTCTCTATTTTCAGACTCAAATCTTGATTTTTTTTGACTAAATCTATTAATTTTTTATCCTTTATATCTGCTGATTTCGAATTTTTTATAGAATCTAATATATTATTTTGTTTCTCTTTAATATTACTTAATTGATTTCTTAATATTTCTAATTGATTATCTTTATCTTTTAATTTTTTTTGTATAAGATTATATCTATTAACTATTACAGCCTTATCTGTAAATGTATCTATTTCATCATTTATATAGTCTTCTTCATAATCTGAATCATTTTTTAAATTTTTATCATAGTCTACATCTTCTTTTTTCATTGCTTTTTCAAATTGAGATATTTTTGATTCTATATGCTTTAAATTTTTCTTTTCTTGATCATCTTTATCTGTATGGATTTTTTTTGATTTTGTTTTATCATTATTTAATTTTATACTTGTTAAGACTTGATTATCAACATAATTCTCCATTTTATCTATATCTTTCATATCGAATATTCTTTTTTCCATTTCTGCATCCATATCATCATCATCAGCCATTATATTAAAAATTGTTATTAAAATTATTTTTATTTTTTTAAATAAAAAGTATTATTCATAAATTATTTTAGAATTATTTTTTAAATAAGATTCTATTAATAAATAATCATAATTGTTTAATTATTAATAAAATATAAAATATTGTTATTTAAAAATGAAAAAAAAAATTATTTCTGTTTTTATTTTTTTATTTTTTATTAAACTTATTTTAGCTGATGAAAAGAGAACACCGATTAATTTAGATCAAATTGTAGATGGAAAAATTGATAAAGACTACTCCTATGATTTTTATGAATTAGTCTTACCCCGTAAAATTCCAAATAATAATTTATTAGTCATTACTGCAAGAGAAAATAAAATAATAATAGAAAATGAAGAAATATTTAGTGATCCAGATATTTATATATCAAAAAGGAATATAAATCCAAAAGGAAGAAAAGAAAGTGACTGGCATAGTGAAACGTTCGGAAATGATATTATTACAATACCTTCAAAAGAAATCAAAGTTTTAAAAAGATTATATGTATCTTTATTTTGTGAAAAAAAATGTAGATATAAATTAAGAGCATATTTAACAAGGGAAATAGAGTTTTTTTTAGGTCAAGTTAATACAATAAAATTATCAAAACATAATTCAATAAATTATTTTTTAAAAATACAAAAAGAAAATTATGAACAATTAAAAATAGTTGCATATAGTCCTGAACAAAAGCATTTTCATATATTAATGTCAAAAAATAATAAAACACCAAGTACCCAAACTACAATAGAGGCTATTCCATCTTGGATGGGTGGATATATGATAAATATTAATAAAAAATCGGAACATTATTGCACAAATTGCGTATATCATCTTTTATTCCAAACTGAAGAAGAAAGCACTACTATAAAATTTTATGCATTTTTCCATAATACTTTTACTTTAATTTATTCAAATGAACCACTAATGGATAGTATTGAAAGAAATATCACAAGATGTTATTCTTATGATTTAAAACATGTAAAATATTTTAATTCTGAAGAATCTGATGAAGATAAAAAATTAATTATCCAAATAACATTATTTGGTGGAGAAGCTTTTCTTCATATATCAGGATGGAATAAACAAATATATGAAGATATAAAAGACATTAAAAAATTAGAGAATTATGGATTTCAGATAATAAGTGAAAAAAGTGTTCTGATAAGTAAAAAAGATATTGATAAATTTAATAAAGAATATGAAGAAGGAAAAGAAGGAGAAAAAAATAAATTACATTTTTGTATATATGGTATGGAAAAAGGCTCTTATATGGTAACTGTAAATTCTTTAAATGATGTAGTTGCTTTACAAAAGTATAATTATATTTTCCCTGGACATGAAAAGAATGGATTTTTATCTGAAAAACAAATAACTAGTTATAAAATAATAGATAATAGTATAAATAAAAATTCAAATATTACAATAAGTTTAAAAAATATTCAAGGTAGATCTCAATTATATGGATATTTTTGTGATTCAAAAACTGATTTATATTGCTCTTTTGGAGAATATAAATTAAAAAAAAAAATTGAATCAAATGAAATATTATTTACTGAAGATCAATATTCATCATCATTAATAGATAATTCAATATTTATTGAAAGCAAAGATAATAAGTGTTATTCTGATAATACTAATAAAGATTGTAAATTATTAGCTATTGTAAAGTGTTTAGTACCAGAGAATAAAATATGTGCTTATTCATTAATTTCAACAATAACAAATATACCTATAATGATGACTCCAAAAAAAACATATTATAATTTTATTTCTACAGGTAAAAATGATATATATGAAATAGTCATTACTGAGCCAAAAATAAACAGTCTAGTTGTTGTCTTAACAACAAATATTGGAAATGCTGAATTATCAATTAGTAAAAAAATTGATAATGAAAAGCAGAATATAAACAATAATTCAACAAAATTTATAGCAATGTCAAATAATGAATATAGCTTGCCAGATGTAATAAGAGTAACTCCACAAAAAATTAATTCGAAAAATTTAGTTGGTGAATATATTATAACTGTATCTTGTAAATACTTTTCCTCATATAATTTATATTATTATACCACAAAGCCAAAATCAAAAAAAAATAAAATTACATCCAATGATATAACTTCAACTCTAACAGAAGGTCATATAATAACAGATTATTTCCCTAATAATTTAGAGTATAAAATATATAGTTATACTCCAGGTGATAAAACTGCTAAAGATATAAAAATAATTTTAACTCGTGTGAATGTTCGTTTTACTTTTTATGTTTTTTTAAGTTTAAAAGATATTAAATTTAATGATAATATTGTATCTGTTTATGATGAAAGAATCTCTGGTTATAAATGGATTTCAGATTCAAATAATGAAATAACAATTTCAAAAAATGATAAAAATTATAAAAAAAAAGCAACTTATTACATTGTTGTTTTAAGAGACTATTCTACTAATATTGATAATAATGAAAATGAAAATATTGATGATAATTTATTATTAATGTACTATTTAGGAGTCACTAAAGAAGGAATACCTTTTTATTTAAAAGAAGGTATTGAACTTAGTGCAACTTTAAATAATAATTATAGATATCAACATTATATATTTAATCATTATAATAATACACAACCTTTCCAACTTTTAGTTAATATTTTAAATGGTCAAGTTGATCTTTTTATTAGTAACAAAGAACTACAATTTAAAGATTTAACAGCAATTTATGATAATATTATTAAAGATTCTTCAGCTAGAAGTATGAATATAAAATATAATAATAATACAACTATTTATACTCAACAAGAAATAAGTGATTATGCTAAAATTATATTTAATAATTTTGAGGAAAATAATAATAAAACGGATAATAGAACTTATAAAATTTCTTTATATATTTATATTATTCAAAGTCGTGTATCTTTAAAATATGAGAGTGATTCTCAATATATAATAACCACAAAAACATCTTTTAACAAAGGAATTAATCTTTTAAGTGGACATGTATATAAAAATAAATTATTGACAAACAATGAAGAATATTTTATCATAGAAGAAGTTAAACATAGAGATAGTTTGACAATAACTGCTAGGTTCAACAAGGGAATAGGGGATATATATGCTAAATTAATAGATAATAATGAAGAGATTAAGTTAAAAGAATTACCTTTTCCTAATAGTACTTATTTTGATTATAAGGGCAATAATATCTATATGGGAAAAGTTATTCAGATTCCAGGAGAACATTTTGATAAAATAGGAAAAACTATTTTAAAATTAAAAATATTAATAACAATGAGTGCTAAAAGTTATATACATAATAATAAAGAAGTTGAATATTATATAAGTTATAGTGATGAAGCTAAAAGAGTAAATCAAAATATACCTTATCAAACTTCAATAAGAGAAGGAGAATTTCAATATTATACTTTTTATTTTGATAAAAATACTGAAAATATTTTAATTAGTTTAAGTAATATGAATGGCGATGCAGATATGTTCCTTAATTATGGAAATAGTATCTATCCTACACCTCTTGAATGCGATTGGTATTCAAATAGTCTTGGTCATGAATATATTAATATAAATAAAAATGATAATTATTTTAAAAATAATAATATAGATAATTTATCGGGATATTATACTTTATTAGTTATAGGATATACAGATACAACTTATACTTTATTTGTATCTTCTCATGATGAAAAAGTTTTTAAATTAGTTGATAATATTGGAACTAATTGTAAATGTGAAACAAAAGATGATAAATGCTATTTTAGATATGATAATATTCTGAATAGAAGAGATAAACAAAATAATAATACTAATATAAAATCAACAGAAATTATTTTTACTTCTCAATATTTATACGGAAATGGAAAAATGTATGCCTCAATATTAAAAGAGCAAGATATATATTCAAATACAGATAATAAAAAATATTTAGATTATTTTCCTACTGAAAAAACAAATGATGCAAATAATGCAGAAGTAGGTAAAAGAAATTATTTAAAAATAAGAATACCAGAAAGTAAATATTCTATTGATTCATTAATTCTAATGACATTTGTCTGTGAAGAAAAAACGGATGTGGAAATAACGGCAGCCCCTCTTACTCCATCTGGAGATTTTAAATATTTGTCTGTTGAAAAAGAAAATATATTTTATTTAAAATACAATGAATCTTTACCACAAAATAAACAACCTCAAACTACTTTAGCTTATTATTCTTATAGGGATACAGATTCAATTTATGAATTCCATGTATATTTAGGAAAAGCCAAAATACATATATATACAAATGAATCAAAATGGAATAATATTACAAAAAATTTTTATTATGAATATAATCATATCTCAGAATTTGTCATACAATCTAAATTAGATCAAAATGAATTAAAGGAGTATAAATATCAAAAATATTTTACAGAAGAATATTTTAATACTATTTCATCTAATTTATACAAAGGGAAAACAGTTCTATTTAGTGTTTTACCTTTAAGTAATTTTGGTTTTTATCTCCAAATAACAAATGATCGAACTTGGATTAATGTTCCTATAGGAAAGGATAAAACATATTATATAAAAAATAGAGTTTTATACGGTTATTTTGATATTTTTGAAGATTTCTCTTCTGTGGAAATAAGTATTTATTTAAAGGAATATATATCTAAAAGAGCTATGATATATTTAAAAATAATAGTTGATAATAAAATTAAAAAAACAAATAAAATTTATGAAAGCAATGATCAAGATAAATTAAAGCATTATGAAATACCAGGAAGTAATAATTATGATTATACTGCAAAAACAGATAATTATTTAGGAGCGATGAATATTAACATAGAAAATATTCCTGTTATTCAGGATAAATTAAGAAATCAAAAAATTGTAAGAGCCCTTTTTTCAATACATATATATAATCAATATTACGCACCATATGGATATGAAAATACTAAAGGAGTTATAGCTCCAGAAAATGAAGCACAAATTACTCCATATTTTAATAGATTTGATTTTGATCTTAATCAAGAAAGTACTGTTAATATTTTAGTTACACCCGGAGTAAATCATTTTAAAAGAATTGATACAGTTCCATATACTTTTTACTTTTCAAATACTTCTTTAATGAATAATAACAATAAAAATTTAAATAATAATAAAATATATAATGGAAATAAAGAAATAAAAATATATAGTTTAGATAAAATAAGTGACCAAGATAATAAAATGATTATCCAAATAAATACATGCTCAGGTGAATATGATATCAAAATAAGTAGTAAAGTGGTAAATTATGATGATAATTCAAATGATATATCTTATCAAGAATTATCATCACATTTTGGAAGAAAAATATTTTTATTAGACAAATTAAGACATAAACATATTTATGTCAGTATTAAATCTAAGCAAATAGAAGAAGATTGTAAACAAGGTTTAAAAAAGGATTCAAATAATATTACATGTTCTAAAGAATTATCTTATTTATTACATTATTATTCTGCTACTGATAAACAATATTATTCAGCAGAGCCTAACCGTAAATTAAGTTTCAGAAGAGGAAATAGTGATACACAATTAATTTTAATTTTGCCTAAATTAAAAGAGTTTGACTACCACAATAATTATATAGATAAAAAAAATATTGAATATAATTTATTCTGGACGTATAATAGAACATATTCATCTTATATTGAAAGCATTTGCTACTTAGGACATTTTATGGACGAAAAAGAACAAACAAACATATATTTACTTAAAAACATACAAATAAATGATAAAAATGAATATTTAATGAATAATATTAATCCAGGAAAGCCATTATATATTAATGTATTAGCAAGAAATATTAAAACTAATGAATTAATTCTATTTAAGCCTATAAAAGGGTTGTTAAAACCTTCAAAATTATCAACCTTTTTATCTGTGACTGTTGCTATTATATTTATTTGTTTAATTATGTATATTAGTTGGCATTATTATAATGAAGACAGTTTAGCTGGATACCAATTAACTAATAGCAATGATTTAAGGAAAGATGAAATTAAATATACTAATTTAAGTTTAGGGCCTATATAATATTTTATTTTTCAATTTTGTTCTTTTATAAATCTCTATATTTAAATATAATAAAGAATTAATATTGAATTAAAATTAATTGAAAAAAATTTTAAATTAAATTATGAGAATTATTATTTTAAATTATAAAAAATAAAATATATTTATTTATGAATATTGGGGATGGGGATTGGGGATTGGGGATTGGGGATTGGGG
>JAJJLS010000126.1:0-10685 GCA_023783355.1 Polyplastron multivesiculatum
CCCAATCCCCAATCCCCAATCCCCAATCCCCAATCCCCAATCCCCAATCCCCATTTTTTTATAATTAAATACAGAAAATTAATAAGCAAAAATAAATAATATTAAATTTATAATTTATAATTAAATAATAATATATTATTTATAATTTTTATATGTCAAAAAAAGCACTTTAATCAAAATAAAAAAACTAATAGTATTTAAATAATTTTATTGATGGAATAAATAGACCATTATAGAAATAATAGCCTATACTTTTATTTCAATAATGTTTAATTATTCATATTTTCAAAAATTATTATTATCTAATATAGACAAAAAATATTTTTAAAATCTTAGGATTTATGTTTATTTTCCCATTCTTCTATTTTCAGAGATCTTCCAATAGGGAACCAAACTATAGATTCTTGATCAACATTTTCTTTAACATAAGATTCTAATCCAGAATATTCATTCGGATCTTTATCTTCTAAATAAAGCATATAAAATAAATAATTTTCAACACTATGATCTTTTAAATGTTTTTCAAATCCTTCCTTTCCAATATAATACTTTTCAATTTTTTCTCTGTTTAATCCACATATATAGCAAATTGTCTCCATATCTTCTTCTATTTCTTCCCTATCTCCTCTTAGACTATCAAATGCATCAAGAATTAACCCACAAACCATCTGCCATACAAGCCAAACCATTATAAATGTATATGATATATCTAATAAATATCTTTCCATATCACCTGTAATATTTATACTTTCCTCTTTGGTATCAATAAAATTTCCTAAATTCCCACCCGAAGTAAATGTATTTGAATAAATATACATCATACAAATTAAAGGACTATCACAGGAATTATCTGGCATTAAATAATAATATCGATAAAAAATTATTAAAGAGTAAAAATATATTAAAATGAAAAAAAATATATAAGTATATAAAAATTCAGCCAAAGGTTCATAAAATGCTAAAAAAACATATTTTAATATGGGTTGGCTTTTAATAAATTCAATTAAATGAAAAGCAAAAAAAAAGTGATGAACAAATAATCCTAAAATACCAAAAACCATATAACATATAGTGTACAAGACATATAAATTAGTTAATAACTTTAGATAAATAAATATTTTATTACAATAAAGTGAACAACCACTTGATTTTAAAAACTTATATACTCTGTGAATTTCAAAATCACTTATATATCCTACATTATTTTCAAAAGATTTTTTCAAAAAATCTCTATGTAAATTTTTATAAATAAGAACTGCATCTTTTGTGATAAACTCAAGAAAAATAAGTATATCAAAAACTAAAATTATGACTCCTAGAGCACTTAATAGGGCATGACTTTTTTTTTCTTTTAATTCAAAAATTTTAGCATTATGTATAACATCAATTTGATCTTTATCTCTTTCTGCATTATATCCTATAAATATTAAAATATTCATAATAATAACTAAAATAAGTCCTAATAATTGAACTTTGTCCTGATATATTAATAAAAATTTGAAAGGTTTAAATTTTCCATATTTTTGTTCTAAAATATTTATTTGTTTTAAAGTATTATACATTTTATCTTTATTATTTATTAAATATGTCAATTTGGTTTGTAAAGATGATCTATCTGCATTATCATCAAAATCTTTTTTCATTTTTTCATCAAAGCCATTAAAAAATTGCAATCTTGGGCAGTATACTTTAAAAACTTCATCATCTTTTAATATTTCAATATTTAAAGAATTTTGAGAATAAAAATAAGAGGCCCTTTGAATTGTTTCTGAATTATTAAATACTTCCTGTAATCTTTCTCTCTGAATTTTATCATTTTTATTATTAGATTCAAGGACTAATGTTGAATTAATTTTTAATTCTGTTTCTTCATTTTCCATAGAAACTAAAGTTTCCATAAGAAAATATAAATTAAATCCGGCTTCTGCTACAACTTTATCATCTAAATTGTCAATATCTTTTACATTATCTTCTATAAATAAAAAAAAAAACATTTCATTTCTTAATTTTTTATAGATTTCTCCACATTTTTCAAAGACTAATTTATAATTTATATCTCTTAAAACCTTTTTAATAACTAAATCTTTATTATGTCTTCCCTCAATAATAGAAAGTAAAACTAAACTTATTTTAAATAAAAGCATAGACTTTTCATAATCACTTAAAGCAGAAAAAAATTTAATTTTTTGAAAAATACTTTTACTTGGATATATTTCTTCATCTGTTCCACTACTATATGTAATATTATCACTAAAAAAAGAATCAGGATTAACTTTTCTATTTGATAAATAAAATATATTACTATTTTGTTCATAATTCTCATTTTCATAATTATATACTTCTTTTATCTCTTCTTCATCATCAGTTATTATACATGTTTCTTCCATTATTTTATTAAATAATTCAACAACTTTTGTATCTATTAAATACTCTTGATTTTTTTTACAAGGACCTTGTAAAAATTCACATATAGTATCCAACAAAAATAATAATCTTTTATAATATAGTTCTGTACAATATCTTGTTAAATTTTTATATTTCTCAATTAAATCCCCTAGTTTTTCTAATAACATACTCAAATACTCAATTAATATATTTACAAAATTATATGAAATTCTGCTATTTGTTTGTTCCCTTAAATAATTTTGTAAAAATAAATTATGATTTTCAGTTAATAATTGGAGAAATCTTAATTTATCAGTAACCATTGTTAAATTTTGATTATCAATGTTTATTTCTTCAATAAATGGATCAGAATTTAAAGTATAATGAACATCTTTATTAAAACTTTGAGAAATATATTTAAAAAAATTATCATTATTAGGTAATAATTGAAATAATTGAATAAATTTTTTCTGTACATCTGAATTTCCTCCTTCTAATATTGTTTTATAAAAATAAATTATTGTATTAAAAGTATCATAATTAAAATATTTACCTCCTTGACTTGCAATTTTCAAAAATATTTCAATTGCTCCATTGTTTAAATAGGATCTTTGACACTCATAAAAAAAGTGTTCTTTAAATTCTAAAACTTTTTGGTCAAAATAATTTAAATTATTTTTTTCAACTTTATATTCTCTTTTAATTATTTCTGGAGTAACTAAAACTAGATAAGACATTAGTTCAATAAGCTCTTTTATAACAGAAAAATATTTTTTATTATCAGCATTCTCTTGTATAAATTTAAGAAAAACATTTACTAAATGAATTTCAGCTTCATTCTTTAAATAACTCTCTGTTTGGGCCTGATTTTCTTTTTCTAAAAATTTTTTAAGTATGGAATGAAAATTTATTTTTGTTTTTATATTTCGTGCCATAATTTTTTTTTCTCTTCTTATACATTTGGCTACAACTTCATTATTTTCTATTTCATTAATTAAATCATTAACAGTGTTTATTGTTATTTCATATAATATTTGATCATGCTTAATTGGATCTTCAAATAAAGTTAATAATTTATTTTCTTCTGGACCAACTAAATCCTTTTTTAAGGTCCTAACATAATTTATTGTCCTTGTCTCAATAACTGAATTTTTATATTTAGATAAAGAAATTCCAATATTAAAAACATTTTGATATTCTTTTTTTTTATGTTCCATATAAGCTAATAAATTTTTAAATGGCTTTTTATCAATTTCATTATTAAGTTCAGTATATAATCTTGACCATTTTTTATTGATTCTTATATATTGTTCTTTGGCTCTATGATAATCATTATAGTTCTTAAATAATTTTTCACTGAATATACAAAGATGATAATATATTAATGGAAAGATACCTTTAAAATAATATTTATACATATTTTTTCGATATTTTTGATAAACCATAAAATAATTTGCCATTTTTTGGGTTAATTTTCCTTTTTTTTCAATTTGATTACTAAAAAAAAAAGTATAATTCAAATCTTCATTTAATCTATTATAATATTTATCTATATTTTTTGCCATATATTTTCTATTTTCTTTTGAATTTTTTGATACAGATAAAATCAAAATACATCCTAAGTGTTTAACTTTAAAATAATATTGTAATTTAAGGAAAAGTTTTGAATCCCTATAGTTTTTCGATTCTATTAATGAACTTATTTGATTCATAGAAAAAGGAGGACTTAATTCAAAAATAAATTTAATTAGACGTTTTACACTTATTAAACTTGATATATATTGTTTTAACTGCTGATTTTTTTTAATCAAATTATATGTTATTTTAATAGTATAATAAGAAAAAACCAATCTATAGTATTCTATTTTACAATTAACATCAGAATTGTGAGTTGAAACAGAATGAGAATCTAAATTATTACTTTTAAAAGTTTTTGTTGGAAGCATGCTTCTTTTTGCAAAATTGGCCATTATAGCTTCATTAAGAATTTGACTAGGTCTAAAGTTCATATTATTATAAAGATTATTTGGAGTTATTAAGCTAAATATATCAAAAACTGTAATAATTTCAACGTATTTTTCTAAAATTATGCCAATATATTTTTCTTCGGATATTCTCATAGTTATATTCTTCAATAATTTTAGCCATAAAGAATATTTTTTTAGATATTTTTGAAAACTTCTTTTTGATTGAAAAGTTGTATTAGTTTTAGTATCTTTATATGAATAAAGGTTATAATCATCCTTTTGAAAATAAGTACAATAATCATAAAAATGCTTTTTTATTCCTTTAATATAATCTATATTAAGTTGTTGATTAATTAAATCAATTAAATATTTTGTATTACGAAGTACATATTTATCATCTGAAGATAATTCAACTATTAATGGAAGAAGGCCAAATTGAAGCAAATATGTATATTCTTTAGAAAAATCTACTAATTCAATTATTTTTTCATTTATATTTGGAGATGTTTTATGAATAAGTGCAATAAATAATTTAAAAATAATTTTGATCAGTTTTTCTAATGCAATCCTATAAACTAATTTTTTCTCTTTTTTAATTTCACTATTTTTATTGTATTTATTTTTTTTCATTTTTTGATTTTCTAAAAAATCTCTATCTGAACTTTTAGAATTTCTAAGATTTTTCTCTATTTCCTTGGTATTAACAGAGTAATTATTTATTTGTTCATTTTTTCCTGAAGGATATTCCTGAATAATTTCTTTCATTAAAGAAGACAAGATATTTTCCATTTGAAATGAATAAAAAATTTTTTGAATTAATTTTACTTCATGCTCTCTATAATAACTATTTGACTCAAAATCAATTATCATAGATAAATACTTATATATTGTAGAATAAACTAAAAAAAAATCTCTTTTATCATATTCAATTTCATTTAAATTTATACTTTCTGGTTGAGTCATATTTTTCATAATTATGGGTACGCGATCCTCTGTCATCCATTTTTCTGTTTTCTCTGCAAGTAAAGATAATTCTTTTATAGTTACACTACATAAATAATATTTTTGTAAATCATTATTTTTATATAATAATAATATATTTTTAATACTAAAAAATAATTCTTTTCTTTGAGATATTAATCTTTTGAAAATTCTTAATAAAATTTTGGTCATTTTTGCATTAACATTCATTTCTAAAATTCTTATTATCAATTCTAATAAATTTTTAAAAATAACTGAATTCATAAAAAAAATATCTAAATTAATATCTATATAAGGCATATTTAAATTATAATAATATTCACTATCATGATAAACTTCATTTATATTATTTGAATTTGAAGAAAGGTAATTATTTGTTAATTCTTGGATATCTTTGTATTTTCCATAATTCATTTCAATTAAAGAAGATTCTTCGCTAAACAAGCTATTATCTAATAATCTTTTATTTTGCACTTCTTCCTTATCTTTTTTTAATAATGCATTTAGTATTTCATTATCTTTTGAATTTTTTGACTTCATAAAAAATTTCGGAATGTTATCATAAAAATTGATTTTATTAAATAGTTGATAATAATAATATTCATCATCCATTAAAATATCTTTTATATTTGGTAGAACAAATAATCTTTCTTTTAATATTGGATATAATAATTCAAAATTATCCCCTACTTTTTCTTTGTCTTTTATTATTTTGTCTATTAAATGATAATTTATATTTAATAAATTTTCTAATAAATATGCACTCATATCTTCTGCTTTAATATCCAAAATATAACTGATTACTTTTTCTATTTGTTTCATGATTGATATATATGTAATATTTAATTCATTATTTTCTTTAGTTAATATATTTTTAATTTCAATAAGAGATTCCATCAAATAATTAATGTTTGATTGTGTCAATATATCATTATTACTTATACTTTTAAAATTCTGAGAAATTATGTTTTTATCTTCAGTATTATTATCTATATTAGAAAGAATTAAACTATTTAAAAAAAAATCATTTATTCTATCTAAAACAAATAAAATATATTCTTCTCCAAGAGGTGTCTCGAAATCATATTCAATAAATTTAAAACCATATTTATTATAAAATGAATTTATATTTCCTATAAAGCCTTTTTTATTTCGATCATTAATATCTTTGGTAGATATTTCATTTAAAAGTTTCTGCTCTTCTTCATCGTTTGATATTAAATCTGGAATTTCATCAATTATTTCATTTTTTTTTTTATTCTCTTTTTTATTTATATTTTTTTCGGCTTTTTTATTTATTAAAGATTCTTCTCCATATATTACATTATATTTAACTTCATCTTTTAAATTATGCAATCTTTGATCTAAATTATTATTTATTACTTCGTCTATATTCATTGGAGAATAAACAACATTTTCATATAAATGAAATTTAATTATATTGTATATCATATTTATATTTGCTGTATTAACTAAAACAATTCCATATTTGATGTTATTTAAATAAAATAACGAAATGCATAAAATTAAATTTAATTTATTTAAAGGGATGTAAGTTTTTATTTTTTCTTTAACTATTCTTTCTATACGTAAATTAGGTGTAACTCTTTTAATTAATGTTGGATAAACATTCATTATATGTGGCTCGATATCAATATATACATAATTTAAAATATTAATTAAACCTGCTAAAATTTCTTGATTAAGATCTACTTTACTTATATGAAAAATCAAATGATCTAAAGGAAATATTTTTCTTATTTTTTCAATACAAACATAATTTCTTCCATAACATAAATTAGCATATAAGTTTAATTGTTCAGCTAAATATTTTACTACTCCTTGCTCATATAAAAGCCTATTATTACAAAATTCAATCAAATTATTTTCTATATAATTTTTATGGTCTTCCCTATATACTACTTTAAATTCTATATCATTATATATAGGTTTTATTTTTATTAAAAACCTGTCTTTCCCATTATAAAATAATTCCTCAAATATATACTGTTGATTAGATGTTATACCTGAATCCCCTATTATTAAGAATTTAGATAAAATTGATAAATTTTTTATCTCATAACTTTTAGATTGATTTAAATAATGCAATATTTTATCTATAATATTTTCTTCTTCTGATTCACTATCAATATCATTAATTTTATTTTCATGATTATTAATTAAATTCATTATATTTTCATTTTCTTTTAATAAATCCATAAAACATTTGGATGCTTCTTCATATTCCAAAAAATAATATAAAAATAATTTTTTATGTTTAAATGTAGTTTTTTTGTTATTATAATTATTTTTACACATTGCATAAATAAATTCAAAACTCAATTTAATAGTTGTACTTATATTTTTAAATATTTCTAAAATTAAAAAGTCTGGATTATTATTTAAATCAAAAATATTTTTTTTCTCATAAGACACTGTTTTCTTATGTACAGTTTTTTTTATATCTATATTAATATTATTTCTCATTTTGTCTACTTCCTCTTGTTCATCATATTTTTTCTTATGAAATTCTGTATAATTCTTATAAGTATCATTTAAATTTTTAGTATATTCTAAATATTTAAAAGTTTTTTTTAGTAAACCTTGATCATAGAGAAATTGTTGCCTATATGATAATGGTTTTCCAGGTGATAAATTTATATCATATTTCCTTGATAAATTATTTAGACAATAATCAATAATATTCTTAAATGTATTTATTAATTCTAATGTTTTATCTCTTAAGGTTTTTATATCATTAAATATTGTTTTTTTACTTTTATAATCTTGGGTTTTACCATAATTATTATAATTTAAACTTCCAACATTAGCATTATTCAAACTCCCTACAACGTTATTATTGACACTATTATTTGTATTATTATTATATGTTTTTTTTGTAGTATTATCATTCATATTTTGATTGGTATTGGTATTTATATTATTATTAATACTTATATTATTATTAATTGTACTTGTTTTAATTTCTATTGTGTTTTTAATATTATTTATGTTTTCAATTCCTAATATTTTATTATAGTCACTTTTGATTATATAATCAATTTGCTCAGTTAATTGTTGACTAAAATATAATACTAATGAAATTTCTAAAGACTGATTTGTTTCTGAAGGCATTAATTTTACCAAATCAGAATCATAAGGGGCTCTGCTTAATGTCAAATTATGAACATAAATTTTTTTATCAATTTTAGGAGTAAATAAATCTTCAGAAATAATTGTTTTAATTCTATTTTCTTCTCCTAATTTATTATTTACTTCATCAAAACACAAAAATTTTCTTGTTTTTATATGAAAAATTCTTAATATTTCATTATTTTTAATTTTGTAAATTATTTCTCTTTTTTCATTTACTTCAGTATTACCAGATTCAAAATCACTTTTTTCACTTTCATCAGATTTATCTTTATCTTCTTTTTCTTCCTTCTCTTCATAATCTTCTTCTTCCTGGTTTTCCTCTTCATCTTCATCTTTGTTATTGCTATATTTTATCCCGTTGTCTTTAGATGCAAGATATTCATCAGTCTCCAAAATTTTATAGCTTTCCATCAACATCCAATTACAATTTTCATTTGGAATATCCATTAATATTAAATTTCCACTAGTTTTTCCTTGACAATAATTTCTATTATTATTATTATCTACAGATAAATTTTTATTATTGTTTTTTATATCTCCATTTATTTCTTCTATACCTAAATATTTTTTAGTTGTAATATGACGAAATCTTATTGTTTTATGAAATTCCACAAATGATGGTATTTTAAGTTCCATTTTTAATTGAAATTTGGTTTTGAGAAACTCATCTGAAAAGGATTTAAAATCATTTGCTTCATCATATGGCTCAATAAAAAAAAGACCATTAATATTATTTATTGATTTTTCTTTATCAATATTATCAAATGATATTTTATAATTTTTTAAATGTAAATTATATGATGCTCTTCTATATAAAAGTTGAATATTAGAATCAATATTATTTTGTATTATACCTGACTTTATTTTTCTATGCTCTAAATTCAAATGATTTTGATTATCATTATTTATATTATTATTGTTATTTAAACTATTATTTGTATTATTAGTTAAAGTATTTATTGGATTATTGGAATGAGTCAATATTGAATAATTACCAGCAGAATTAATATTATAATTCAAATGATTTATTCTATCTCCCTCACTCAAATTATCATTATTTAAATTAACTGATTTTTTATCAAAATTTAGATTTATCGGTTCAAAATCAGTAATTAAATTTTTTGATATTGGCGTTATATTCAAATATCTATCAATGCTTTGTACTACAAGCCATACAGGTGTAGCAAATGATAAATTACTAGATGAAGGATCAATATAATTAGAGCAAACTTTTACTTGAAAAGCTTCTCCTTGTCCTTCATTAAAATCCAAAATAAAATTATTATAAACCTGATTTCTTTCCCTATTTTTTTCATAATATTCGTTTTTTCCTGTATCATTATTCTTGACATTATTACTTATATTTTTATCCAAATTTATTGGTTTAACAATAAGAAAATGACTATTAACCCAAAAATTTTTTTCTCTTTTACATATAAATAAATTTTGATTTGAAAGCACATGCTTCAAATTCAAATTCAAAGAACTAAATTGTGAAAAAAAAAAAATGCAATCATCAGAATAATGTGGTGTAAGGACTAAAGCACTAGATTTATTATTATTATTTTCATTCCTTTTTACAAAACATTGCGTTTTAAAATGTATTAAAATAAAATCATCTTCATAATTTATTGGCTTTCCTATATCATTCATTAATTTTTCGTTTTCAGAATAAACATTCTCCTTTGTCTCTTGAAATGCTTTAATTACTTTTGTTATATTATTTTTGAATTCGGTATCAAATGCTAATGATTTGGATATTTTTATTTTTTTTTTCAATAGGGTTATTCCATCATTTAAAAACGTTTTATTATTTAGGAATTCATCTTTCATTTTTGGAAATATTAAAAACAAATGATTCTCGAAATCTTTTAAGTATATAGAATCATTAAATAAATCTAGTCTTTTTATTTCTACATCATATTTATCTTTAATAGTAAATTTACCACATGTCAAAATATTACGAGTTCTTTTTTTTCGATAAGTAAATTCTATATAAATTAAATCTCCATATTTTACTTTTTGATGGACACCTAATTCTGTCATATATTTAATTAATTTTTTTTTATTTTATTTAAAAGTTATTATCATTAATTAATTAAGAAAAAAATAAATATAATCAGTAATATTGGGGATTGGGGATTGGGGATTGGGGATTGGGGATTGGGGATTGGGGATTGGGGATTGGGGATTGGG
>JAJJLS010000127.1:0-10669 GCA_023783355.1 Polyplastron multivesiculatum
AATCCCCAATCCCCAATCCCCATTAATATATCTAATTCTATTTACAATATAATTGATATTTATTATAATTAATAAAAATAATTTAAAAAAATGTATTTATTATTTATTGATTTTTTTATTTAACAAAATATATATATATTTATTTTTTTATTTAATGATCAAATTAGGATTATTTATCGTAGATTTAGAATTAGGATTTTTATAATAATATATTTGATGCTCTCCTATATTTTCATTATTAAATATTCTGTTTTTTCTATATTCACTTACATTAATAGGCCCTTGAGTAATAATAATCATCTTTTTATTAGTTTCTACTCTTACTTCAGGAGGATATTTTTTAAATTTAGAACTTACGATGAAATTCTTTTTCATTTTAACTCTATTAATATCATCATTATTATCATTATTTTTTTTATCTTTATTATTATATTTTATTTCATTATTATCTTTCTTTTCATATTGATTATCTTTTTTATGCATTTTTAAACCTATTGAATATTCATAACTAAAATGAAATTTAAAATTATCAAAATCTTTAGATAAAGAATTTAAAGAAGTTACTTCAAATGGAATATAATATGGCTCTTTAGCAGCTTTATCAAAAAATAATCTTTTCATTTTTCCATTTACTTTTCCGAATCCAATGAATTTAGCTACATTACATAATAAATCAGGATGAGATAACAATATACCTTGTTTATTATATGAACTATTAATAATTTCAACTAATTCATTTGAAAATCTAAAATTCTTATCAATATACATTGTACCTTTATACAAATAATAATATTTTCTATCATAGATAATTCCTTCTAGACGGCCAAATGCTTTATATGGATATCCTATAAAAATGGTTTTTTGGACTAAAAAATTATTTATTTCTTTTTCATCTATTTTTACACTTAATTTTGGCAATATAGTCATTCTTTTTGTTTTTTGTACATTATTCTTTCCAAAATATGTTTTAATATATTCTAAAGAATAATCATAACTTAAAGTTTTTAAAGTAGGGAAAGAACAATCAATCCTTTTTTTCTCATAATTAGATAACATAGAATAATTTTTATTTTGGTATATTTCATAAATATCAAATTTTATATTTTCATCTTTTACCCCATTTTTTTCGAACTTGAAACTTTTTCCCCATTTATCATAGATTTCTTCTTCTTTTGTTAAGTTTCTATCTTTTTTTTCTAACTCTAAAATTTTTTGTTCATCTAAAGGTGGTAATAAAACAACTGCTTCCCATGGAGTATGCTTACCATTATAATCAATATCTACATTTTCAGGGAAATATTCTGGGACTTGCTCAGGGAAATCTTTATAACATGGAGGTAATAAATCAAAGGAAGATTTAGGTAAAATAAAAAGTAAAGATTGAAAAGGACTAAATGGTTCAGATTTATCATTTTCAAATGTTTTATCAATATTCTCTTTAAATTCAATATTATTAAAATCAGATATCATTGGTGCATAAAGATAAGGATAAAACCATCTCCAACTTTTAACACCTTGATAATAATAATATAAAACCCATTGTAATCCTTCCAAATATAAATTAAACATTTTAATTTTTTCTTTTTGTCCTTCTGGCTTTGTAATATCTATATGTAATTTTTCTTTATAATAAAATGCTTTGGCTTCATCAACATTTTTTACGTAACAATTTAATAATTTTTCATTAAATTGTTGATTTACATCTTCAGCACTTTCACATTGAGTAGCTTTAGCCATTGTTTCCATATTTTTAGATACCTCTGTCATTATTTCTTTTATATCTACATCACTAACATCCGAATCAGATACATCTTCAGGAGTATAATCACTACAATAATTTTCATCCTTTATATATTTATCATATTTTAAAGCTTCGCAAAGAGTATCTTTTATTGTTGAATCTATAGTTAATTTTACTTTTGGAGGTTTATAGACTGCTTTTTCTTTTTCTTTTTCTTCTTCTAATTTTTTTTCTAATTCAGCATTGACATTTTTTATGAATTTTTTTTTCTTTTTTTTTGATTCTTCTTCTTCTTCATCATCACTTGCAAATAAATCTACTGTGGCTTGTGTAATTATTTTCATTTTTCTTTCTTCAAAAGAATTTGGATCTTCTCTATATTTAGCATATTCATCATCAAAAACATAATTCTTTTGCAATTTTTCAGATATTTTTGAAAAAATATCTTTAATTTTTTGTATTTCTCTCTTTCTTTTATTTTTTTTGAATTTTATTTGGTCTTCATGTGTCCCATTTTTTAAAGATTCAATTAATTTATGTTTTTTTTCTTTTATCTTTAACTTTTTTAATAATTTAATTTGCTCTTTTATTTGCTCTTTTCTTTTTTCTTTATTTTTTTTAGCAGAATCTTTAACATTATATAAAAGTAAATCTAATGAATGTAATTCTTTTTTAGCTAATAAATTAAATATTTTTTTAGCTCTAGAAAAATCAATTTTTCCTTGCTCTGTTATATATCCATCTAAGTCAGGTAAACAATCTTTATAAAATTCAAATAAATAATCCATTGCACCTGTTTCAATACTAAATGAATATAAATTTGGTAAGAAATCATTTCCTATAAAAAAGCATAAAAATATGAAATCATCTATTATTCTTTCCATATTAAATTCAAATTTTATTTTCTTTTTAATGTCATGGAATTCTAATTCTAAATATTCTCTTAAAACTGAAATAAGGAAAAATTCATATGGTTCTTCTTTTTTTTCATCTACTCTTAATTCAATACCTTTTTGCTTTAATAATTTTTGTTTCTTTTTTAGTAAAATAGTATCTTCTCTTAATAAAACTATATTTGGTTCATGGCTTATTAAGGCAAGCATTACAAGATCTGCATCTAATCCATAAATACAATGTCTAACATTTTTTATATATTTATCAGATGATTTAAAATTTCTAATATATTCTAAGATCTTATGTTCACCTTCTCCTGGAACGTCAGCCCCTGTCAAAATTATTTCTATTTTAGCCCAATTTTCATCAGATTTCTTTTTTTTGAGAATAAAATCTTTTATATAAGTTGTTAAATCAAACATAAATTTTGTTCCTGCTGATATTACATCACTATTAAATTGATTACTTATATCAAGTCCTTTTTCTTTAATTATTTCTAATTCTTCATTTGTAATATTTGTATTTTTCCTAAACCTTCTTGCTCTTTGTTGGTTCATTTTAGTTCTTGGGGCAACTCCATCTATTGAAATCATTAATAAATTTCTTGGTTTAATAATTTGCATTAATTTATCAACAGTATCACACACGTCTAAATATATATCTTCAAAAGGCCTTTTTTGACAACTTATTAATATTGAATTACCATGAGATACATTATGTATTATAGAATTAAGATCTAAATAAAAGTTATCTATTTCTGGGACATCAACTTTTTCTTTGATTTTTTTGACCATTAAGGGATATCTCCTTGAGATAAAAAAAGCAAACTTTGGAATACCCATTATTATTTAAATAAATTTATTTTTTAAAAGCCAATAAAATACTTTGATTTTTAGATTTATTATTTTTTTTTAAATATTTTTATAAAAAGTTATCTTATTGTATAATAAATGAAGATTTTTATAATTTATAATTAATATATTTGATAATAGTTTAAAAGAGGAAAAATGATAGAAATATAATTATGACATTATTTAAATAAAATATAATTAGAAATTATAACTTTATTTTTTCTTAAATAAATTAAGGAAAAAATGGATATTCTTAAAAGATTTATAGATGAAAAAATTTTTTCAAAAACAATTACGTAAGAATTATAATATAAGATTATTTTATAATTTATAATATAGAACTTTAAACGATGAATTAACAGAATTAACAAAGCATGGAAATAAATTAAATTTATATGAAAATGATTGTGAAAAAATAATGGAAAAAATAACCGAATCATTATTATCAGGAGAAAAAACAGAAGAAAATTTTGGATTATTTTGTGAATTTCAAATGATTGAAAAAATAATTTTATTAACAAAATATCATAATAAAAATATTAATATAATAATAATTAAAAATTTAGGCATTTTAATTCCAAGTTTGCAAGATAAAAAAATATTATTTTATTTTTTTTCTCATGATTATATGAATCAAATAATATTAAATATAAGTTCAACTATTGAAGAACAAGATAATGATTTTCTTTCATATTATATAAATTTTTTGAAAACAATAGCAAATAAACTAGATAAAAGCACATTATCTCTTTTCTTTCATAGAGAAAATAATAATTTTCCTTTATTAGATGAGGCAAGTGGATTTTTTAATTGTCAAGATGTAATGATTAAAAATACTTCAAGAAATATTTTTTTATCAATAATAAAATTAAATTATGAGCCAATGATACAATATATTTGCAACTTACCAAGAATAACTGATTTATTATTATTAGCTGATAATATTAAGTCTTATATAATCTTAATAACAAATATAAACGTAAATATTAATCAATATAATGCAGAAAATAGATTAAAAGAAATAGAGGAAAGTTTAGTAGATGACATACTATTTATGCAAGATATTTTATCAGTTGGTATTGAAAAAATAAATTATATATTAATTAATTGTTTATTTAGTATACCTTTACAATACTTATTTAATTGTATTTTAACACGGACAAAGACAAACATAGCTTTCTATGTCCTTAATTTAATAATAAAAAACATAACAAATGAGTGTATAAATAATTTAATAGCATTTGTATTATATTCTTCTCAAATACATATAAAAATAAATGAAAATATTGCAAATCAAGAAAATCAAGAAATATATAATTTATTATATTTAAATAAATTTGTTTCACACCATTCTGGATGTCTCAATATAATATTAGAAGATTATATAATACTTGTTTTTTGTGAAAATTTTTTAAAGTCATTAAGATATATAAAAGATGATGATAAAATTTTTGAAGAAATAAAAAAAGCAGCAAATTACTTGAGAAATAATTCTTTAGATAATAAAAATGATATAACAAATGGAATAAAAATAATCACAGAAATATTACAAAAAAAAAGTGGATTTCCAAATATAATTAAAAAAATGGAGGCATATCACAATTTTGTATCTAGATCAACTGGAATAAATATTGGGATTTCTTTTAATGAAGCAAATTATTCTTTTTTAAAAATAATATATGATAATTTATTAATATATAGTAATAATACTATAAAGAATAATATATTTATTCAAGAAAATATAATAAAAAAAGGATGTTTTTATTTTATTAATTGTTCTTCTCCAATAGATAACCAAAATATTTATTTAAACCAATTATTTTTAATATTACAAATTATAAATAGTAATAAAATTTCAATAGAATTAAAAAAATTTTTATGTTTAAATAATTATTTAAATTCAAAAAAGAATAATGAATTAAAAAAAAGTAGTAGTAATTCTGATGAAGGTACGCATAATTCAGACGAACCAAAAGATAATATAAGAAAAAATAAAATTTTTAATAATTCATTAAATTCTATTAATAAATATATTGATAAAGGAAAATTAAAAAATAAAGATAATAACCAGTCAGTAACATCGGAAAGTAATAGGGCCCAATTAATAAAAGATTTTTTTGGTGTGTCTGAAACACAGAGTGAATATAATATTTTTAATTCTTATACTAATAGTAGTTTTAATGAAGAAAATAATATATCAAATATATCTTCATCAATTCTTCTGATACCAAGGCCGGTGAGTATTAATAATGAATATATTCTAGATTTTGATAATAGTAAACAATTTATCATAAATAAACAAGCAATGAATTTTGAAGATATGAATTTTAATAATAACTATCTTAATAGATTATTTTTTATATATAATTCAAAAAATACAGATGAATATAATTTGAATTTAAAATCACATGATATATTACTTGATAAAATAATAAATATAATATTTGGCAATGAAAAATATTTAAGCAAATTAAATTATAGATTAAGTTTTGAGTTAATTGAAATTTTAATTTTAGGGTCTTCAAAGTGTGCTTTTTATATGGATAAATATAGTCGTTTATTTAATGAAAAATATACAAAAATTCTTTCACAAATAAATGAAATTTTATTAAGGAATAATAGTGCAAAAACAGAAATATATAAAAGAACATATCAATATTTTGAAGAATCTTTTGATTTAAATAAAAAAGAATCAAAAATTATAATGAATGAATGCTTTAATAATGAATCTTTATATTTTTTATTAAACATATATAAAAATAAGAATATAGCAAATAATTTTAAAAACAATGAAGAAAATAAAAATTTTAATATATTAGATATTCCCATTAATGAAAATGAAATAATGCAATGCCTGTTTCAAATACTAGTAGGACTATATGATTTAAGGCTGTTAATAGGGTTTGAAAAAAATAATACTGAAAATAAGGATATAACAAACTCAAAATTATTATTAAGAAATAAAAATTTTCCTTTACAGTTTATTAATTCAAATCATGATATAAATTCAAAGATAAATATTAAAGAATTAAAGGTAAATCCAACACCTGTTATATATAAATCAAAAAAAATAAATTCCGTAAATTATTATATGTATTATTATCAGAACTATCTTTTTATAGTATCACCTGTTAATGAAAATAATAACATTAATAATAATATTAATAATAATGAAATAAATGATAATACATGCTTTTATATAATTAAACAAAGATTACCTTTAAGGCAAATAGTAATATATGCTGATAGAGGTGATCCAAGAACATTATATTTATTAAATGGAAAAAATGATTTAGAGACTACACTTTTTTTTGATGGTGTATCAAAAGCATCTACAATGAAAGAAAATATTAATAATGCAATAAAAGTTGCCATATTAAAAGAATTTTCAGCTGTGAAAAGTTTTGTTAATAATTTAATTGAAAATTAGCATATATTTTTTAATTAATATATATTCAAATTAAATTAATTTTATTTTATTTATTATAAATAATAATAAATAATAAATAATTTTATAAAAAATTCTTTAACTATAAAATTCTTAAAAATTAGATTGGTTATAAATAAATTGTTTATATTGTTAATTGTTGATATGATTTCTCTAAAATTAAATAAAATATTTATTTTTTTCTTATAAATCTTTAATTTATCAAAATAAATGTTATCAAAAAAATTGTTATATATTAAAAAAAATTAATATCAGAATCTGATAAAAATATTTTATTTAATTAATTATAAACAATATTAACTAAATCGTTAAATTTTAAAATACAGCATCTAACAACCAAATGTCAATATACTCTCAAATTCAACCATCTTTAAATGCTCGTATGATAAAAGTACTTTGGCGTCAACAACAGGAATTACTTAAAAAATCTCCAGATTGTGTTACTCCAATTATTAACAATGAAGATCCAATAGATATCCAAGCTGATATTGAAGGTCCACAAGGTACTCCATATGAAAATGGAATTTTTCGTGTTAAACTTTATATTCCATCTGAATTTCCTAATTTAGCCCCTAAAGGATATTTTATGACTAAAATATTTCATCCTAATGTAAGTGAAAAAGGAGAAATTTGTGTTAATACATTGAAAAGAGATTGGAATCCAAAACAATGGAGTTTATATAATTTATTTGAAGTTATAAAATGTTTATTAATAGTACCTTTCCCTCAAAGTTCATTAAATGAAGAAGCAGGGAAAATGTTTATGGAAAATTATGATGAATATTTCAAAGTAGCAAAAATGCTTACTGAAATTCATGCAAAAAAAAAAGTTATAAAGAAAGATAACCAAGATAATGATAATGTAGAAATGAAAGAAGAAGAAAAAGATAAAGACCAAAATAATAAAGAAAAAGATAATGAAGATGTTGAAATGGAGGATAATTGTTCAGGGAAAAAGGAAAAAATGGAAGAAAAGCCTGAAAATAAAATTGAGATTATTAATGAAGATATAGACAATGAGAAAAGTGCAAGTGGAAGTAAAGATTCTTTGAATAATTCATTTATTAAAGATAATATAAATGGTGATAATAGTTGTAGTTTATTTTGGAATAATAATACTAATTGTACAAATAGTCAAATATTTAATTTTGAAAATGATAATAATTTTTGTGATAATTTCAGTATTACCAGAAGTAAAACTATAAAATTTGGAGAACGCCCTAAATTTAATTTTTTGCGTTTGAATTCTCAAGGAGAATCTTCTACAAGTCAAATATTTCATAATAGTATTAATCAATTTAGTAGACTTAGTAGTATTAGTAGCATTAATAGCAATATTTCAAATATTAGTAATTATGAAATACAAAAAGTTTCGACTTTTAAAGATAAACCAAAATTGGGATCTTTGCCTTTGATGAGTAGTAAATCTCTAAATTCTAAAAAAGGTAATAATCCCTATGGTTTCATCAGAAGTAAAACGTTGAATATTTCTAAAAATATTGGAACTAAAAAAAATAATAAAGATGAAATTAATAAATGGTTAATGAGAATTTAATTGAAATAATTGTTAAAATTTTATATTGTCTTTTATTTAATTTTTGATTATCTTTTTCTTTTAATTTTATTTATATCATTTTTCATTTTTGTTTGTGATATTACTATTATTATTGTTATTACTATTATTATTAATATTTATATTATTATTATTAAAATTGCTATTATTATTATTACTTTCATGTTTTTTAACATAGACTAATAAATTATTATTTTTTCTATTATTATTAATAATGTTATTATGATTATAATTTTCATTGTTATTATTATTATTAGATTTCAGAAAATTATTTAAATATTTATCACTTTCTTCTGTATCAGTTAAAATTTTTTGGCTATTCTCTGTTTTATTACTTAGATGACTTTGCTTATTTATTACTGAAATTTCTTTTATATCATTTAGTAGATTATTACAAATATCCTCATTTTCATTATTATTCATAAAATTAATATTACTTAATTCATTATTATATGGATTAATACCTTGATTAATCATTTCATTTTCTTTTTCATAATTATATTCATTACTGAGGTCATCTTCTTCGTAATTTATTTCAACGTTCTGATCTATACCATCTTCGTATTCTATTATTACATCATGTGATAATTGATTTTCATTCTTATTATCAGCATTATTATTTTTATTATTGTTAATATTTTCATTAACTTTATTTTCAATTTTTTCTAAAATATTTATATTATTGTTTATATCATTAATAATTTTATTAGTTATAATATTATTATTTATATTATCTATCTTATTAAACATGCCTTTTATATTTTCATTATCTTTTTTAATTATATTATTATCATTCGTAATGTTATTATATTTAATTTCTTTTACTTTAGTTATATCTTCATTATCATTATCCTTATCATTAGAAATTAATTGTTCTTTTTCTTTTTTATTTTCATTATTTTGGGAATCGAGCATCTCTACTCTTTGATATAAATTTTCATCCTCATTTTCAGCTCTTTGCTCAATTTGAAAATCACTATTTTTCCCAAAAAATACAAATTTGAAATCATATTCTTTCATTTTCTTTTCTAATTCTATTTTCTTTTGATTTAATTCTTTATTAATTTTTTCTAAATTATTTACTGTATCAAGTAATCCTCTTTTTTGTTCTTTATATTTTTTATTCACAAATTTAATATATTTATTCAATTTTTCATTTATTGAATTTATTAATAATAAATATCTCAATAATGTATTTATTTTTCCTTCTGGGAACATTCCTAAGCTTTGATTAGAGATAAATAAACTTATTTTTGTAAAAAAGTTAGTAATAATTATTTCATTATTTTTATCCTTATAATTTTCATTTTCATTAGTAATAAATAGTTCATATGAATTATAAATAATGTTAGTAATTGTTGAGTTAATTGTTTTATCTATTTTTTTAAAAATATCATCTACCATATTTATTACTTGCTCTATAAATTTATTTTTATTACTTTGTTGAATATCATCTAATGTTATTTGAAAATAATTATAATCATTTTTTAATGCATCATTATCATCTATTATAGTATCATGATTATAAGTAATATTATTATTTTCTAAATTTTTATTTTTCTCAATTTTATTATCATTCAAATTATTAATGGTGTCCATTAATGAATAAATTTGATTTTTATAAACTTCTTCAATAGATTCTTTATTTGATAATAAATTTACAATATCTTTTTGCTTTTGTTTTTTTTCTGATTTTAAATTAATTAATTCTTTTTTAATTTCTTCAATTTCTGAATTATTTTCATTAACTTTTTTATTTATGTTCTTTAATTCATCAATTGTTTCGTTTCTATTATTGTTTATTTCTAAGTATTCTTTAAAAATTGGATCATTTTCTTCATCAATGTTATCATTTTTTAATGTTGAATTTGATAATTTTTTTGAATAAGGTTTATTTATTAAAGAATTATTATCTTTTAATATATATTTTTTTGTTTTTATTATATTGATTTTTTGAGTTTTTTCTTGATTTGAAGCTGGTGGAAAATCTGATAATTGATTCTGATTTTGATTATTTAAAAATAATATTAAATCATTAAAATTTGAATTATACTTCTGATTCATTTTTTAGGTTAAAAATATTTTTTTTTTTATTTTTCAAATTTAAAAAAAATAATTTCCAATTTTTTGGTGTAATGGGGATTGGGGATTGGGGATTGGGG
>JAJJLS010000128.1:0-10615 GCA_023783355.1 Polyplastron multivesiculatum
CCCCAATCCCCAATCCCCAATCCCCATAAAATTATAATAACTTTAAAATTAGTTATAATATTTATTTATTTATTTTTTTTTTTAAATTTATTATAATATTTTATTTTTATTTCAAAGAATAAAATGAATTTAAAATTTAATTGGCTATATATTTTTACCTTTTAAATAAATTAATCATTTCGATAATAATATTAATAATAATTTTTTTAACAACATATAAATATATCAGAGAATGTCTATTTAATCATAAGATAAAAAGCATATCCTTTTTTCGTTTTACCATTAACAATATTTTTATAAAAAATAAAAATTATAAATAATAATAATCTTTTAAATAAATGAAATTCAAGATTGAATAATTGTAAAAAATATTTATTTGCTCTTTTAAGAATTATATAAAATTATAAAAATATAATTCCTATTATAATACCTTATTTAATTTATATAAAATAACAATAAATAATTTAATATATAGTTTTACTTCTTTTATTTATATATATTGTTGATAAATTATAATAAAATATTATTATAAGAAAATATATTTTTATATTTTTATTTTTTAAAATAAATAATTATTTAATTAAATAAATGATATTGAGAACTCTCATATTTTCTTAATTAAAGAAATATTTAAATAAATAATTTAATATTTCTATTTAATTTAAATATTATTTTATTTTAATAATTTAATATTTCATTAATTTATGAATAAAACACAATATTAAATTAATATTAATAAATATAAAATATATTTTAAAATTCTATTTCAATCAATAATTTTTTTATTCTTCTATATCATCAGAAGTTTTATAAGATTTAGTCATTATCAACCTCTGAGAAAATTGGTCAATACTTGAACTTGTTAAAAGCCTCAAATATTCTGGACTTCTCATAATTTCTATCAAAATATAATATAATTTTTCCTCTTCATCAAAATTAAAACTATATCTTGAGACTTTTATTCCCTCACATAAATTAATCAATTCTTCATTATGAGGCATCTCGGTCAATGATATTTTTTCGGGTTGTCCAGAAAAGAAATTTCTAACATAATTTCCAACCACTAAAACAAATGCAACATAAAATGTTAAAACTGAATAATTATAAGTAGTTGAAGATACTTGATCACTAAAAACATGGAATTTTATTCCTTCTGTGTTATTTTCTCCTAGATAATGGCTGAAAATAAAATATGATTCAAGATAGCTATTTCTTGTTCCATTAGGTTCATTTTTATCTGATATATTTTTACAACCCACAAACCCTAATTGAATAGGTAAATTTTGAAAATTTTTTTTATCAGTAATTCTTTTTGGATGTACACTGGCTTTTAGTCTTATTGGTGGAGAAAAAATATCATTATAAGTGATATTTATATTATAACATTTAGATAAAGCTAATTCTAGTAAATTCATTTTATTATCTTTTTCTGTATCATTATCTCCTTTTTGATATAGAGTTTTACTATATCTTTTTCTTGCTTGTTGGGCTTCTGCAGGTAATAATCTGTAAAAACTATAATCAATAACTAGATCTATTGAAACTATTTCGTTTTCATTATTTTCTGTATTGTTTCTTTTGTTAATTAAATCAATTAAACTATCTATATGAGGCCTTGTTAAATCCCAGTTTCTATCATTTTCTTCGAAAAATGTAACTGTTTGTATTTGTTCTCTTGGGAAATTTTTTGTACTTGTAGATTTTAAATAATTATAGATATTCATATCATCCTCTGATATAGATTCAATAGATTGTGGTTTTGAATTTTGGAAAATTGTATAATTTTTCATAAGTTTATTTTTATAATTAAAAGATAATTCTACTTTTAAATCGGCACTAGTTAAATTATTTAATTGATTTAAAGGATTTAAAGAACTAAACAACATTAATGGTAAAACTAAAATAAAAACTAAGCCAAAAGAAAGAACCCCTCCCATACCAATTTTTAAAACTTTTCCAATTTCTTGTCCAACTAATTTAGAATTTATTCCAGTCATTGCACAATTTGTTGTATATATTATATCATATATACTTTCGAATTTATTCCATTGGAATAAATCAAGACATGTACTTGTAAATGTCCAATCTATTGCTAATTTAATTTCATATAAAAATGGAATACTTTTATATCCATTATATATTCCTCCACTTATAGAGTTATTTTTTGATTTTAATATTGATTTTCTTTTCATATCATAAAAACCATACTTTACCTGCAATCCTGAGCCAATAAAATATATTACATATAAGAAATAAAAGACTATAATTGTTTTATTATCTAAAAAATCATTACATTCTTCATCACTTTCTGAACAAAATATTTTTGTGGTTAAATTTTTATTTCCACACATAGGAATAAAAAAGAAAACAAAAATATGCCCAAAAATAACTAATATCATATGTATAATATATTTTTGGAATAAAGGCATATTAAATTCTTCTGTTTGTATATATACTATATTATATTTTTCTTTCAATTTATCTGAATATTCAGGAGGAATTATAAAATGATCTCTTTTAACATTTGAATATTCTTTTGATATATCACTTTTTATTTGATTAAATTCTAATTCGGTTATAGGCTTTTTTGTCTTTTTGTCATATAAAATGTACTCATAGGATAAATTATTTCTATTTTGGCTTATAAATATAATTCTGTCATAAACTAAAAAAAATACATGAATAAGAAGAAAGATAACCATAGTACCACTAAATTGTTTTGTTTGAACAGTTACTGCTCCAAAAGTTTTATCTTGTACCATTGTTGTATAAAATAATATTAAATACATTATTATAAATGTCATTGTTAAAGTATAAGATACATAATATTCATTTCCTGGTTTTTCATTCCTTACTTTTGGAAATAGTGTTTGGAAATATGTCCTTTTTGATTCATCATATTTTTCTTTATTTTTTTCCTCTTCTTCTTCTTCTTCCTCTTCTTCTTCCTTTTTCTTTTTTTCATTTTTATCTTTTTGTTTATTCTCATTTTTTTCTTCATCATCTTCTTTTTCTGTTGTATCTTTTTCCTTTTTATGTTTTTTCTTTTGTCTATTTTTTTTAATTTTTTCAAAATAACCTAATTTTTTTTTAGGTTTTTCATTTTCTTGAGCAAATTCACTTTCATCAAATTTAGCTTTTTCAAATCTTTGATTAACTTCAAAATCATCTTCTTCATTATCTATTTCATCTTCAGATCTTTGTTTATCCTCGCCTTTTTTATTGAGATTATTTTTTTCTAATTTTTTTTCTTCTTTAAGTAAATATTTATCATTGAACTTTTTAATTTTTTCAATTTTTTCCAAAAATATATCTTTAGTAATAGCAATTCTTTCCATTGCTTGATATATACTTTCAATTTCTTGTTCTCTTTTTAAAAATAATCCTCTAGAAACTAATAAGTAATCATTTATTAATAAAATAATTAGAACTAAAGAATCAAATAAAATATAAATGAAAAAATCTTTACTAAAAGTACCTTGACAAAATTTTAATCCTAATTTGTAATGTCCTGTTATTTCAATGAAATCTTTAAAGTTACTATTTTGGAAAAATTTAAATTGTATAATAAATTTGAGAGTAGAAACTGTCACTGTATATATAAAACAAAAGCTCCAATATCCTCTTTTTGGTCTAGGATATTCCATTAATGCATAACAAAATATTGATAAAGGATAAAATAATGATATAATTGAAGCAGACATAATATGGTTTAATATCATAACTGTGTAGCATACCCAATGAAAGCTATTTGTGCAAAAGGCAAAGCAATCCTTTAATATACATAATATTATATTACTTGTTGTTAAATATTTAACAAAAATTTTATTAGTTATAAATTTTTTTAATTGTTTAAATTTTGGAGCATTATGATTTATGATATCCTTATTTTCTTTTTCTTGATGTTTACGTATAGAAGATAATAAACCTTCTGTTTTGTTTTTTTTTAAAGTTTTCTGAAGATTTAAATCTCCCAAAGATAATTTATTTTTTGTCTCTTTATTTTCAATAATATCACCAAATTTAACTTTTTTTTTTGTATTATCGTTTTGATTAATTTTTTGAATAATTGAGACTTTTTTTATTCCTTTTCTTAATTTATTCATCCTTTCTTTTTCCTTTTTTTTCTCTTTTAATTTTTTTTCTCTAGTCCCATCAAAATAACTTTTTACTTCCTTCATTTCTGGCAAAGTAAAATGGGCTAAATCTAATGTTTTTAATTCATCATCAATTAAATGTTCTATATATGAAGTTGTCTCAATTTTACCTTGTATTGTATCTCTTTCATAAATATCTCTTTCATTATATGAAATATTATTATAATTTGCTGCATATTTATGTAATTTTAATTGTAGTTTTATTAAAAATCCACCTAATATACAATTTTTTATTGTTTCCATTACTTCATTTTCAGGGATATAATTTTGATCATCTTCTTGTATAAATGGATTATTCAAAAAGATATTATTTGTAAATGTAACACTATTTGTTAATAATTTTGATTTATTATCATTTTCTTTTTTGATTTCATCTATATTTAAAGTTTCAGTTGAATATTCATTCTGTAAATCTTGACTTTCTATAGATTTTATAGGATGGCTTTTTATTTTCATCAAATTTAATAATAAATTTGAACCTGTTTTTAATAATTCACTTTCATTATTTTCATCTTCTATAGATTCTTTTTTTTCAATTAATTGATTATTATCATTATCTATACTATTATCTATATTTGCGTTTTCATTTTGTTTATCTATACTTGAATTATTCACATAATTTTGAGGGAGAATTAAAGCATTTTGATTTTGATTAAATGCCATAATACTATTATTCCACTTTTCTAAAGTCTTCTGTAACTTATCCATTTCTTTAGACATATCTTGTCTAAGCTTTATAGATCTTTCTAAAACTTGTATTCTTTTATTATTGAATTTAAACACATTCATTAATGAAATTCTTCTTAAATTATTATTTTTAGTTATTATATAAGATAGATAATATTCTTGAAAATTTTGGGAAGAATAAACTAATATTTGCATACTCATAAATAAATAAATAATTGCTTTTGCTAAAACTAAAACCATTTGTTCCCCATTAACTTCTGCATTTAAGACCCCATCATCTCCAGTTTTAAAAGATAATATTTTATTCAAACCAATAATTTCTAATATATCCTTAAAAGCATCGTTATCTATTGATTGATATAAAATTTGTAAAGAAATATCCAATAAAATACTTATACGTAAAATTTTTTTTATTGCTTTTGGATAATAATAATTATTTCCTAAATAAATTCGTGTACTTGTAAATAAAAAATATAAAGAAAATACTATATAATAAACAGAAATTAAACCTGATATCATCATAGAAACAATTATAATTAATATTAAAATTACATTATGAATTGATAAATAAGTAAATTTAATGAGAATATTCATAAATTTATTTCTTGTTTTTTCTTTATCTTTTAAATTTGCTAATAAATTTGATTTTGATATTGACATTGAGCCTAAAGTTTTTAATTTCTTTAATAAAGGACTTTCTTCTTCAATCGATTTTTGATTGTCATTCCTATGTTCATCATCCTCAAATTCAAAAGTATCATTTTTCTTATTATCTAATTCATTATCTTTCATAATATTTTCATCTATTTTATCATTTTTATTTTCTTCTTTTTCCTCTTTTTCTTCATTTTTTATATTATTTATATCATTATCATCTTTTTTTTCTCCTGATTCAATTAAATTTTTATTTAAATCATGTATATTTTTACTTCTTCCTGTAAGCATATAAAATTTAAAATCTTCATAATCCAAAATTTTTAAATCAAAATTATATTGCATACAATCTTTATGCTTTTGATATTCTCTAGAACTTAATTTACTTGCAACTACCCTAACTTGCTTATTTAAATATAAATTATAATAATTTATTTTGTTAACTTTATTTTTTATTTTCCCAATTGTATTACTGTCTTGATATATACTATAAGAGAAATAATCTAAATAAATGTAAATAATAACGACCTCAATAAAATCCATCCAAATTAAGTTTATTTGAGAATGAGAAACTCCAAGACCTAAAAAAAATGCCTTTTGATCACTCATTTTAAATGATGAAGTTTGATTATACCAAGGAATATGAAAATAATCATTCATTATATTAATTGCTTCCTGATCTGGATGAGGATCTGTATTTCTATTTAAATTTGATACAAAAATAATAGATTGTAATAAAATTGTTGCTATTAAGAAACAATATAAAATATAATATTTTTTCATTGATTTATTTGTTACTATTAAATATAGAGCAAATGACATATAAATTAAAGACCATATGTCTAACTTTGAAATAGCTGTACATATTAGTAAAAAAATTATCACTTCTTCAAATATTTTTTTAAAAGTTTTGATGAATCTGTATTTTCCATTGCTTTTAGATAATTTAACATCTGTTTCAGTTGCCTTTTTAAAAATTTCTAAAAATTTTTCAATCAATTGCTTACCAATTTGGGTATCTTCTTCTTTATTTTTTGTATCAATATTAAATTTTATTGTGCTAGTTTTTCTAATATATGATGAGTTTATATTTTTTTTTCCAAAACCAAGACCTTCATTTTTATTATTAGGGCTTTTTTCTTCTCCCAATTGGACTCTTTTAGCTGTCTCTACAGTAGAGGTTATATTCATCAAGATATTATCTTCACCAAATGTTAGTGGTTTTAATTGTATATTCCTATTTGCATATTGTCTATGTTTTTTTCTATTTTTTTCACATCTTTGATTAAAAAAATTTTCAATTTTTTGTACATAGACATCAAAACAAATTAATCCGCTGAAAAAAATATGTACCCAACCTGCAAATAATACAGTTTCTTTTTTTAAATTTACATCAAATCCTAAAATATAGGCAATTGAAATTATTAAATTTTCATCAATATTCTCAAATAATCCACCTTTATCTACAATTTTATAATAATTCTTATCACAATCTTCCCTTGGACATCCATTTTGTATCAAATAAAAAATTCCTTTTAAATAAAATAAATAATAAGATAAAAAACTAAATATAAGTAAATATTTAAATGCTACTGATCTATATTTTGTATTTTCTTTTATATGTCTATTTTGCTCTATTAAATTATATCTTATTAGCCTGGAAATAAAGAATGATTCCTGATTGGTATAATTTGTTAAGCTATTTATAATATGATGGAACATTCTTATAAATGTTATACCAAAAATTAAAATATAAATAATTAATAATATTGATAAATCATAACTTGTGAAAATAATACAAATTGATAAGAATAAAAATAACCAATAGAATTTTGTACATATTAAAATTATATTATATATACAATATTTAATATCAAGAATATTCATTTTTTTTTTATTTTTTTCATATTCCTGAGAGGCTGATAATTTGTCATCTTCTTCCTCTTGTTCATTTTCATTTTTTTCTTCATCTTGATCAACATCTATATCATTTTCTTCTTTAATAGTATCTAATTGATTATTTTTATCTAGTTCATTATTATTGTCCGAATCTGTACTTATAATTTTATTTGTATTGTCTTTATCATCTTCTTTTTTATATTCAGTATTTATAATTTTATGTATTGATTTTTTTTTAATTAATAATTTATTTTTTGTATCATTAATCTCATCCATTTCAAATATTTTATTTTCCTTTTTTTCATCCTCTTTTAATAGCCTTTTCATTTCTCCTATAAATAGTATTGATATTAAATTACTTATAAAATGAGGCAAAAATTTTAAATGTAATTTACTTTCATTATATCTATACAATCCAAAAGCAGGAAAGTTTTTTATATAAAAATTATTAGTTTTTTCAATAAATTTATTAATTGAAAAAAAATCTAAACATAAAAATTGGAAACAATATACTGAAATGGTATTTAAAGCACAAAAAATTAAAAAGATCCAGTTTAATATTATATTAATATTATTTGGAATATCACTTTGGATAACCCGCAAAAAATTAAAAACTATAATAAAGAAAATGAATAATTTTATAGCAAAAAGAACACTTATTTCATAATAACTATCAAAGAAAATAAATAATGATATTAATGACCATATATATAATCCTTTAATAATTTTTCCTATAAAAAATATTATTTTTTTAATTAAAGGATATTCACTTAATTTTATTTCTATATATACAGATAAACACAAATTTTTATCTTCAATTAATTTTTGGTAAAATTCATAATTATATAATTGATATTGGGTATAATAACAATATGCTATTACACATAATAAATATTCAATTGTAGTTTGGCTTGAGTCCGAATCAAAAGGAATAATTAATTTTATATATTTTATAGTATTTTCAGAATAATCTGAACTTTTAAATAAATGAACTCCATACTCAAACAAAAAGATTAATAGAGATAAAATTAACATTATTAGAGAATTTTTTATCATAAAATTAGGAAATAAGAGTTGTATCATAAAAATTAAAACTAATATAAAATGAATTATATTAACTGAACCTACTGCTAAAAAATACATTGCAATTAATGTTAATTTATCTATATTCGAAAATAGACTCTTTAATATTATGTTAGAAATAGTTAAATTTTTATATAGTTCATCTATTTCTTTATCATTTAATCCCAATTTTATATCTTCTTTAATTTCATTGTCTTCTGTTTCTGAAGGAAATAAATTCATTTCAGAATTCTCCACTTTATTATAATCAGTTAAATTAATATTGTTATCATTGTTATTATCATTATCTAAATTATCTATATTAATATCTTCAATTTTATTATTTATTCCTTTTTCTTTTTTCTTTTTGTCGCTTTCTTCTTTTAAGTTTTGCTGTTCTTTTTTTTCTAACCTAATAAAAATTGTATAAGTAAATAAATTTATAAAGAAATAAAAAATATTACATAGAATATATTCAATTATTTTATGGTTAAATTTTCCTAATCCAAATCTAATATAATAGTGATTTACTGATACATTTTCAAAAAATCCATCAATATTAGAAAAATGAAAACAAAATAAACAAATAATAACCATTGGAGATAAAAATATAATAGTGACAAATCTATTTGATTTTATATGAATAGATATAAAAGCAAAAAATAACCATATAATTATACCAATTGAATAAAAATTTTGATATGAATATAACCATAACACGGCCGATATTCTACAGATATGTAAAATAAAAGCAGGACTTAAAAGATAATTTTTAATTTTTTCCATACATCTTTCAAAAAAATTTTTTTCTACTTCTTCATCATCATCATTATCCTCTAAAGATTTATTTTCATATGATTCAAGCATCCTTTCTTTTGTTAATTTATTATAAGAAAGAATTAAAATTAATAAAGATAAAACAGCAAAAAAATATGAAAAAAATTCAATTAATAAATCTTTTAATGGCATATCTTTATAATAAGCCTGATTAATTCCTAATTTTGTCCAAAAATTAATAAATCTTGGTTTATCTTCTTCTTCTTTAAAACTATTATTTATAGAGTCAATATTAAATATATTTATTAATAATATTTGAACAGTAATAGCTACAATCATAATCAAACACAAATATTTAAAGCAATAAAAAATTATTTTTTTATTACAATTCATAGATAAAAAATATAATAAAAGATTCATAGGAAAAATATAACATAAAGTTAATATTGATCTATTAAATATTGCAAAACCTAAAATCATAAAATAAACTAAATAAATAAATTTTGTCATAAGCCAAAAAAAATCTTCTGTAGTCATATTTTTATGCTTTCTTATTTTCTCACTAATATCAAAATCTGAGCATAAAAAGCTTATAACTAAAGAAATTATTGAAAATAAAATAATTAAACATTCTCCAAAAAAAGATAAAATCATATTTGGAAAAGTTTTTTCAGATAAATAACGTACACCCAAATCTATCAATAACTGTTTATATTCTTCAAATTTTTTATCATCATTTTTATATGATAAAACAATATATATTTTAATACCTAATAAACACAAACTAAATATTAGTGACAAAATTTCAATTATTTTTTTTAATTTTCTGCAAAATGGACTACTTTTAAATAATAAAAAATAACATATTATTGATAAAAATAAAAAAATAAAGTATAACCAGCTAAAATTAAGTCCAGAGGCTATTATTAAAATAAACATAAAAACAAAATCTTTTACCACATATAAATATTTGGCCAAAATTATGTCTTCATTTTGATAATAATCTTTTGATGATAATCCACTTTCCATTATATCAGAATCATCTCTTAATATATTATCTAAAGATAAAAGATTTGGGGTATCTCCATCTCCTTCTTCATTTTCTTGTTCTGATAATGATTGTTCTGGCTTTATAGGCTCTTCATTATCTTCATTTTCAATATTTTGTGATGGTATCTCCCCAACTTTATTATTCTCAGAAAAATCTTCCATTTCATTTCCATAATTTTCTTTCATATTTAACTTTTATTTATAAAATGAATAATATTTTTTTTTCAATGATTATATTAAAAATATTCTTTATTTTAATTTATTTTAAATATATTACTTTTATAATTATTATTGCAATGGGGATGGGGATTGGGGATTGGGGATTGGGG
>JAJJLS010000129.1:0-10614 GCA_023783355.1 Polyplastron multivesiculatum
CCCCAATCCCCAATCCCCGGTTCATACTTTTATATATTTTTAAAAAAATTAAATATTATATTTATTTTAATAAAATAAAATATTTATCTTTTAATTCCAAAAAAATGAATGATCCTGAATTAATAAATTTAAATTATAAAGTCATTTCAGAGTATAAAGAGCAAATACCATGGAAAAAATTATTTTTTATGATCTTTATTTTATCTTTAATATTAATTTTAATAATTGTATTAATAATAGTATATATGGTAAATTATAAAAATAATCCAAATGAAGAAGATAAAGAGAATAATAATAATGAGAATAATAAAGAGAATAAAAATATTTATGTAGGGGAAATTATATGTAAATATATTATAGAATATAATGAAGAAATAGATATATTAAGTCAAGACTTTATAAATACAACTAAATTCGATATTATTATAAATAATGAAATTATATCATTTACAAAAAAAAGAAAATTTATAGAAAAAGATGATAATGAAGTTCATTATTTATTAAAAGAAGATATAAATATGACTAATATGTTTAAAGATGTAGATAAATTACTTTCAATAAATTTAACTTCTTCTAAAAATGCAAAAATAATTTCATTAGAAAGTGCTTTTGAAAACTGTATAAATCTTAAAGATTTTTCATTAAATGGATTTGATACAAGTGAAATAACTTCATTAAAAAAATTATTTTATAATACACATATATCTTCTCTTAATGATTTTAGTATAACATCCGGAAAAATTAAAGATATGTCTTATTTATTCTCTAATACAAACTTAATTTCTTTGGATTTATCTTCTTTGGAAACAAGAGAAGTAATAAATATGTCATATATGTTTGCAAATTCAACTTTATTGACAACTTTAAAAATACAAAAATTTAATTTTTTTAATGTTTTAGATTTTTCTTATATGTTTTATTCTTGTGAATATTTAAAAGAAATTGATATTTCAAATTTTTCAGCAATTAATGCATATAATATGTCGCATTTATTTGATGGATGTTTAAGTTTAAATTCTTTGGTTGATATAATAGTGAATACTTCAAACTTAAAAGATACTTCATATATGTATAGTAACTGTGAAAAATTAAAAAATATTGATGCTTCAAAATTAAATACTGATAATGTTACTAATATGGCAAGTATGTTTAAGAATTGTAAGAATCTCCGAGAAATAAATTTAGAGAATTTTAAAACTAATAATGTTAAAAATATGTCTTCTTTATTTGAAAATTGTAACTCAATAACTTCGTTAAAAATAGAAAATTGGGTTACAGATAATGTTGAAGATATGTCTTATATGTTTAGTGATTGTAGTAATTTAATTGAGTTAAATATTGATAATTTTCATACCACTAATGTTAAAGATTTTTCATTTATGTTTTCCAATTTAAATATAATTAAATTAAATTTAAAGCTTGATATATCAAATGCAATTTCCATGAAAGGAATATTTTATAATTTATCTAAATTAACTTCTTTAAGTTTAGGTGGTAAAACCAATAATATTATAGATATGTCTTATATGTTTTATAATTGCCAATCATTGAATTCTATTAATATTCCTATATTAAGTACTGATAAAGTAACTAATATGGATTATATGTTTAGTGATTGTGGAAAATTAAAGTCTCTAGATTTATCAAATTTTAATACAAAATATGTTGAGTCAATGGCAAATATGTTTTCAGGATGCAAACAATTAAAACAATTAAGTATTTCAGGTTTCATTACTGATAATGTAAAAAATATGACAAATATGTTTAAAGATTGTTATTTATTAGAAAAATTAGATTTATCAAATTTTAAAACCAAATCTGTAGAAAATATGATGAGTATGTTTGAAGAATGTTCTTCATTAAAAATATTAAAATTAAATAATGATTTTGATACAACTCAAGTCACTAATATGAAAAACATGTTTAAAAATTGTCAAAATTTAAAAGAAATAGATTTAAGTTCTTTTAAAACATTCAATGTAAAAAATATGGGTTTAATGTTTTATAATTGTAATAATTTATCAAATTTAGATTTATCTACTTTTGAAACAAAAAATGTGGAAAATATGCAATATATGTTTTATAATTGTTATTCTTTATCTTCTCTAATTTTCAACATTCACAATTTTAGAACTGATAAAGTAAAAGATATGAATAATATGTTTTATAATTTAAATAAATTAAAAAATATTGATGTATCTAAATTTGAAACTAATGAAGTAAAAGATATGTCTCAAATGTTCATGAAATGTTCATCTATTACTTCTTTAGATTTAAATAATTTTAATGCTGAAAAAGTTTTAAATATGCAAGAAATGTTTTCTGACTGTGTAGAATTAGTAAATGTTAATTTTAATATTACTAATTTTAAGACTACAAATGTAAAAAATATGTCTAAAATGTTTTATAAATGTTCCTCACTAACTTCACTAGATTTATCTAATTTTAATACTGGAAATGTTTATGATATGAGTTTAATGTTTTCTCATTGTGAAAATTTAAAATTTTTGAATATTAAAAATTTTGACACAGGTAACGTGAAAACAATGAATTTAATGTTTTCTTATGTTTCTTCATTAGAAAATTTAGATTTAAATTCATTTATTACAAATAAAGTTTTAGATATGTCAGGAATGTTTTTAGAATGTACTAAAATAAATGAGTTAATATTAAGTAATTTTGATACAAGTAAAGTTACTAATATGGCATATATGTTTGAAGGATGTGAAAATTTGAAAAAACTTGAAATTAGTGAAAATTTTAAAACTAATGAAGTTACTTCAATGCTTAAAATGTTTAAAAATTGTTTTAATTTAAATAATTTAAATTTATTAAATTTTAAGACAGAAAAAGTGAAAGATATGGATTATATGTTTGCAAATTGTTCTTCTTTAACTTCTTTAGATTTAAACACTTTTAAAACAGAATTAATAAAAAGCTTTATATCAATGTTTGAAAATTGTAGTTCATTAATATATCTAAACATAAATAATTTTAATACAACTAAATCTACTTCTTTTGATTCAATGTTTAAATTATGTGAAAATTTAGCATCTATAAATCTTATTAATTTTGACACAACAAATGCATTAAATATGCAATATTTTTTTATTGACTGTAAATCCTTAGAAAGTATTGATGTTTCTAGATTTAATACTTCTATGGTTACAACAATGGCTCATATGTTTCAAAATTGTGAAAAATTATCATCTTTAGAACTTGGTAATTTTAACACTGACCAAGTCAAAGATATGTCTTATCTCTTTAGCAATTGCCAAAAAATAACTTCTTTAATTTTAAATACTTTTAACACTGAAAATGTTGAAAAAATGGATTTCATGTTTCAAAACATGAAAAATTTAGAAAATATATTATTATTAAATTTTGATACACATAAAGTAACGAGTATGGAGGAAATGTTTGAAAATTGTAGTTCTCTGACTAGTTTAGATTTATCTAGCTTTTATACCCCTGCTTTAAAATCAATGTCTAAAATGTTTAGAGGTTGCAATGCATTAACAAATTTAAATATAAACAATTTTAATACTGATCAAATAGAAGATATGTCATATTTATTTAATAAATGTTCTTCTTTAATTAGTATATCTTTACAAAATTTTAAAACTGAAAATGTTAAAAATATGGAAGGAATGTTTAAAAATTGCAAATCATTAAGTAATATTGATTTAAATAATTTTAATTTAAAATCAGCAACTGATCTATCTTGTATGTTTCAAGGATGTACAAATTTGATTAGTCTAGAAATTTCTAGATGGGATACTTCTTCTGTTATAAAAATGAAAGAAATGTTCGAAACCTGTTCATCTTTGGAATTTTTAGATTTAAGTAATTTTAATACTATGATGTGTAAGAATTTTGATAATATGTTCGGTAATTGTAATGAGAATCTACATATTATAGCAGATAGTAATAAAGCAATGAAAATGATTCAGGCTATAGAAAATACTGTTAATGTGACAGATATAGCAATAAATAAATTATTTTTAGAATAAAATTTATATATAATTAATATTATCTAAATAATAGATATTTGGTTAATTATTTTTATATTAAATATATTATATGTTTAATTTAATTTAATTTTATAATTTTAAAATTAATAGTATAGATTATATGTTGCATTAAATTCTATTTTATATTTTTAGTAAATTATAATTTTAAAAAAATGAAAGATGAAGAAGAAAAGCCAAAAATGATAAAATTAAAAGAAGAAGAAGAAAATGAAGAAGAGGATGAAGAAGAAGAGGACATGGCTATCCCTAAATTTATTCCAAAATCTGAAAGAATATTATCCAAAAAAGAAGAAGAAAAAAAAATGATAAAAAATATTAAAATTGAAAAAGATAAAAAAAAAGAGATAAATCCAAATCCAAATACAAATGCAAATAAAGATAATAAAAATAAAAATAATAAAGATGATAAAAATAATAAAGATGATAATAAACAAAAGGTAGAGAAAAATATAAATAAAGATAGTAATATAAATGATAATAATAATAAAGATGAAAAAAATGATATTAAAGAAAAAAAAGAAGATGATAAAAATAAAAAAGATAAAACTAGTAAAAAAGAAAAGGAAAATGATATATTAAATGATAATATTTTAAGTATAAGAAATAGTTTAGATAGAATTCATCAACAGAATATTAAATATTTAATAGAATTAGAAAAAAAGAAAAATGAAAAAATAAAAAGGAATATAATACAATTAGATGAAGAAGACAATGATAATAAAATAGGGAAACCAAAAAAATTAAAAAGTCAACAAGAGAAAATATATATACATTTACCAGATGACACAGATGACCAAAATGATATTAATGAGTATAATAATTGGAAAGAGAGAGAACTAAAAAGAATAAAAAGAGATATAGAAAAATATGAACAATATATTAAAGAGCAAGAAGAAATTAAAAAAAGAAGAATAATGACTGAAAGTGAAATAAAAGAAGATAATATAAGATTAGGAGCAGATAGTACTAAAAATAGATTTAGGAGTAAAATATCGTTTTTACAAAAATATTATCATAAAGGAGTATTTTTCCAAGATGAAGCAGAAGATGATCCAAATCATGTATATAATAGAGATTTTAATTTACCGACTTGGGAAGACACGGTTGATAAAAGTAATTTACCAAAAATTCTTGCTAAAAGAAGAGGAAATGCTTTTAAAAAGAGTCAATCTAAATACACACATTTAAATGATGCAGATACTACTAGCTTTGATAAAAATTTCATTGTCCCAGAAACAATTCTTTCTAAAATTCAAAAACTAAGGACAAAAAAATAATATATCTAAAAGAATAATATTTTCTAAAGCATTAGTTAACATTAATACAATAATTTATTATATTATCCCTTTATTTATTTTAAAAACATTTATTTTAATTTTAATTTATAGGATATATAACTTTTATAACTTTATATTTATAAATTATCTTTATTATATTTATATATTAAATTATAATAAATTTAAATAATTAGTTAAATAAAATGAATAGTCAAAAACATATTAGTTATAATAATGATAATATAAGAACAAATTCTATCTTTAAATATAAGAATAAAAATAATATTGATAGAACTAATTTATTAAATAAAAATATTAATTTATTCAAAAATAGAACAAAATATGAATTAATGTATGAAGCATTTTATATCTCAAATTTATTTTATGAAATGTATGATACATCTAATCATTTAAAAGATCCTTATTTTTATATTATTAATTCAGAATGGTTAATTAAATGGAAAAAATATGTTAATTATGATTTTTATACAAATGAAAATGGATGGAAAAAATTTATTAAATTAAATATTCTTCCATTTCGTCCAAAAGACATAATAGCCAAAAATGAAAATTATTTAAAATATATAAAAGATAATACAAAACAAAAAATATTTAATTATTTTGATTCTTATTTTTTATCAAATAATGCAAATAATTATCCTGGATATATAAATAACAAAATATTACTATTAGATCGTAATATAAAAGATTTATATTTAAATAGAAATCAAATTCAAAGTAATTTTAATTATAATATATTAGATAAAGCTATTTATAAAGAAAATTATATATGGGTGACAGAGGACATATGGAAATTTTTTTTTTGTATTTATGGCGGATTTGAAATAAGGAGACATAATTTATGTTTAAATAATAACATTGTTCAAAATGAAATTATATTAGAATCAAAATTAAAAACAATTAATTTAATAATATTTCATTATAATAAAAATTATAATTATAAAATAGACCCCCCAAAAAAATTATTTATATCGCATTTATCAACAATTCGCCAAATAAAAGAAAAAATAAAAGATATATTTAATTATATAAATAGATTAAATATAAATGATATACATCTTTGGGTATTAGATGAGAAAATGTCAGAAAAAAATTTTTATGAATACATATGGAATAATAGAAAATATCAAAAAGGTATAGATTTCCCAGGATTAAGCTTAGATATTTTTAATGAAAATATTAAAGTAGAATCATTAGAAGAAAAAATATTAAAAGATAAAAACAATGTAATATTAGAATTACCTTTTATAAATTCAAGTAATTATAAATTATATTTTTTTAATAAACCTATATTTAATAATTATAGTGATGAATTGAAATTAATATGTTTAGAAATAAATAAAATTAATTCTGTAATTAATTATAATAAGCCTTTTTATGATCATATTAAGATTGATATAAATAATAGCGAATTTATCATTAATATGAAGTTGTTTTTAATAAAAAAATATTTTTGGAATAAATATATATTAGAAAAAATCAAGCACTGTCCGTGCTCGGAAATACATATACATTTAGAAAGAATAATAAAAAATTTTAATGATGTTAATATACAAAATATGTTTAATGAAGAAATTAAAGACTTTAAAAAAAATATGGATTTAATCTTTGATAAAAGTTATTTGGCTAAAAATATTGACAATTTATATTTAAATGAATTTGATTATAATAATGATAATGATAATAATAAAAACAATAAAATTAATGATGATAATAATTATTATAATATAAAATTATTAAATAAGAAAAGACAAAAAGAAGATATATTAAAAAAAGATGGAAGTGAAATTGATAGTGATGATGTATCTTGGTATAGTTGTGGGTATTGTAAAAAAAATTTAACTCAAAAAAACTATAATGTATGTAGTTTTTGTCTAAGGAAGAAATATTGTGATAATGACTGTAGAAATAAAGACATTGAAGAACATTTAAAACAATGTGGAAAATAAATATAAAAGATTGTATATCTATAACCAATGAAAATTAATTTATCAATCAAAAATATATTAATATACTATAAGATTAATTATAAAAATTTATCCTTTCAAAGAAAAACCAATTAATCAATTAGAGATTATTTAATACATAAAAAAATTTAAAAAAAGATATTATTGATAATTATAATAAATTAATTATTAAATAGTATTTATATTATTATTTAATACTTTAAATATATTTATTATTTTAAAATTTAAATAATTATATATAAAAAAATAAATTCTTTGATCATTAATATTTATATTTAATAATATATAAGTATTGGATAAAATAATATAAAAATTTATTTAATGGAAGAAAAATCGAAATTAGACCAAGAAATAAAATTTATAAAAGATAATTCAAATAAAAATATTTTAGAACTTAAAAGTTTTTCTTCATTTTTTAAAATATTTAGTTCTATGTTTCAAGAACAAATTAAGTCATTAAATGATAAAATATCATTATATCAAGAGCAAAATAGTTCAATAGCAAACCAATCTTTATTATCTACTAATTTAAATAGTATAGTTGATAATTTTAAGCAATTTAATAATAATTCTAAAAATTTACTTACAAAAATACAGAATGAATTAATTAATACGTTAGAAGTTTTCACTAATAATCAAATAAATATATATCAAGAAAATAATGATGAATTAAAAGATTTATATTTAAATCAAAATAATAATAAAATATTGTTATTAAATTCAAAATATAATTATTATAAAACTTTTTATAATGCTAAAAAAGCTGAAATAGAACAAGATAAAAAAATGAAACAAAAAATAATTATTATTGAAGAAGAAAAAGATATATTAGTAAAAGATAAAATGGAAGCAAAAAATAATGAGATAATATATAAATATGAGCTAAATAAATATAATAATGAATTAGAATTAATTGGGGACAATTATATCAAAATAAAAAATAAAATGGAAATAGCAGAACAAAGTAGGATAAGCTTTATTAAAACATCTTTTGATAAATATAAAAAATTTTGGAATAACTATAGTAAAATAATAAAAGAATACATAGAAGCTATAGGTATTTTGTTCTCTGATGATATATGCAATAAAATCCAACAAGAAAATATTAAAGAAATATCAAAATTTACAGGTAATACCAAGCAATCAATTTTATCATCTAAAGTAGACTTTTTATCATATAATGATTTTTGTGAAAAATATGATCCAAAAAAAAAAGACAAAAATAATTTAATTCCTATTAATTTTAATTTAAATAGAAATGTAAAAATAAAAAATATAAAAAATAGTAAAGAAAAAAATGAATTTTATAATAAATTAATAGATGAATTATTAGGTGAGGATGAAGTACATAAAGGAAAAATTGCAAGTCTTATAGAGATATTTCAATATCAAAAAGAAAATGAAAATAATGATAAAGAGTTTTTAGATGTTTTAGTTGAAAAAAATAAATCATCTTTGAAATTTCAAAATTTAAAAAATTTAGAACTTTTATCTACGCCTATAAGTTATATAACTTTAAAGCAAAATTCTATATTCGATGGAAATTTTGAATTAAATTTTAAAATAATTTTTATAGCAGAAAGATTTTTTTATCAAAATAAAATAAATAATAATAAAGTATATTTAAGTGCAATATTATCTAAAAATAAATTTTATAGAACTAAATTATTTTGGAGAAATGTAATTGAATTAAAATTAGTAAATAAATTAGAAGATTATATATCAAGAATGAAAAATGATGTATTTAAAGGATTATTTAGTAAATTAGGAGGTAAAATTGGTTTAAATAATAATAATAATAATAATATATCACATAAAAATAGTTTTTTAGCACAGACAAGAATATTTCCTTTAATTAAAAATTATAATAATATTGAACAAAATAGAATACCTATTTTAGATAAAATAGCCACTAAAGAAATGTTTACAATATTAAAGACAAGTATACCAAATTTTTCAAATTTCAATTTCCCTTCTATACCTAGTCTTGATTTAATATCTAAATTATCTCAGGAATATAAAATGTCTAATGATCAAATTAATTATTTTGTTATTTATTATAAAGTCTCTAATCATACTATAAGACAATTATTACCACATGAAAAAACATTAGATGAACTAGAAAATAGTGAAAAAAATATAAATACTAAAATTAGAAATATTAAAATATTGTCTAGTATAATACCATTTTTAGATTATAAAGATTATAATAATTTATTATTTATTTCAAAATATTATAATAAAAAAATTAAAAAAAAGATATATAAGTATGTTTTAAAACAAAAAAGTACAAATATGAAAACACGTTTATATATATGGTCAAATTTATTGAAAATAAATGATATTAAAAAAAAATTTAATTATAAAGATATTTTACTTAAAGCAAATGACCCAAAAAATAAACATGAAATTGAATTAGATATAAGAAGAACAAAAGTAGATGAAAATCAAAAAGATTTACATAAAGAAAAAATAACAAATATATTATATGCGGTATCTCAATGTAATTTTGGAATAAAATACGTTCAAGGTATGAATTTTATAGTTAGTTTTTTATATGAACTTTATGGAGAAGAAGAAGCTTTTTATATTTTTTTGTCTTTTTTTTATAGTACACAATATTCTATCATATTTGATAAAGATTTAATAAAATTAAATGAATTCTTTTATGTATTTAATAGAATTATATCTTTATTGGAGCCAGAATTATCTAGTTCATTTACAATTAATGGAGTTAATGTAAATTTTTTCGCCACTCCTTGGTTTATTACCCTATTTACAGGGTCTCATCAAAATTTAAGAGATGAAAAAGATAATAAAAATATATTAATAAGAATTTTAGATAATTTCATTATTTCCGGATGGAAAGGAATGATGGTGGTTGGATGTTCATTATTACATTCGTTTGAGCACAAATTAATGAGTATGAAATATGAAGATATGTTGGAATTTCTTATAAATGGAATGCTGAGGAGTGAATTTTTTATGAAAGAAAATGAGAATAATTTAGAATACTATTATTCGAATGTTAAAATAAGTAAAAAATTAATAAGAAATATAGAAACAGAATATATACAAGAAAAAATGTTAAAAGAAAAAAAATAAAAAAAATTAATTATATATTTAGGGTTTTTAAATATTAGATTTTAATTTTATCTAAAATTTATTTAATATATTTTATAATATAATATTTTATTATATTTGATATTTCTAAATATATATATATATATTTGTATTAATATAAACAATTTTTATTTATTATAATTTATTAATTTATAAAATTAATTTATAATGGGGATTGGGGATTGGGGATTG
>JAJJLS010000130.1:0-10596 GCA_023783355.1 Polyplastron multivesiculatum
AATCCCCAATCCCCAATCCCCAATCCCCAATCCCCAATACTTTATTTAGATAGTCAATAATTAAACAAAAGAAAAAACATATATTATATAAAAAAATAAAATAAAAAAATAACTATAAAATGCCAAAATTATATGACCAAGAAGACCAAATAATAGACTTATCAAATATCAATCCTAATAAAATGCTTGCATTTTCATTTAATTATGAACTATTAAAATACATAATCACATCCTTAATTCGCAATCAACAAAATATGGAAAGCCAATTAAATGATTTAAAATTATCTTTATTAAAACAAAAAAATCATTCATCTCAACTAGAAATATCTATATTAGAATTAAAAATGCAAAAGGAAGAAGATCCAGATGAATTAGATAATCTTTTAAACAAAAAGAAAGAATTAAATTCTGAAAAAGAAAAAATAGAACAATCATTACAGTCATTAACTAAAGAAAATGAAGAAGAAAAAAATCAAAAAAGAATAATGCCAATATATAATATGAAACAACCTAAAATAGAAGAAAATCTCAATGAATTTACTGAAGAAATAATTACTACTGATGTAGAAAATATTCAAAAAAATAAAATAATTGACAAAAATAAAGATAATGAAAATGATAATTTAGATATAAATAAAGATAAAGAAATAAAAGAAAATAATAATGAAGAAGAAGAAAATAATAAAGAGAATATTTCTAAAGAAGAAGAAACCAATGCTAATGAAGAAAAAAAGGAAGATGTAAATACACCCCGATTGCCTATATCGGCAACTATAACTAATAATAATGAAATTGAAAAAATAAAAAATAAAAATGAAGATTTTCATAAAGAATTATTCTTGGTTGTAGGAGAATTAAAAAATATAAAATCTAAGCAGCAAACACTTGAAAGAGATTTTTCTTTATTTAAAACTAATACTACTGGGCAATTAAAAGAAAAATTAGGAAATGAAATACCTTCTATGATAGAGAGTGCAATTGAAAATAAAATTAATTCAATTCAAAAAATTGTAAAAAGGGAAAATAATAAAATAAATGAAGATTTAAATAATTTAAATAATGATTTAAACCAAAAAATTTCTGATTTAAATAATAATATAACAAAACAAATATCTTTAAATGAAGAAAAGAACAATCTAGAATTAGAACAAATAAAAACCAATTATCAAAGTATTAAAGAAAATTTATCCTTAATAAATGAAAAAATAGGAAATATGATTACTACTTTAACTTTTAATAATTTTAAAAAAGAAATAAATGAAAAAATTGAAAATGAAAAAAAAGTAATTAATTTAGAAATATCTATAATAAAAAATACATTAAATAATGTAAAAAATCAATTAAATGATCATTTATATGATTCAAGAGATCACGATAATTTAGTAAGTTTAATGAAAATAGTTGATAATATATCTATAAATATCCAAAAACTTTTAGAATTTAAAAAAATATTCGAAGAAAAAGATAAAAGAAAAGCTATAGTAGATAATAGTAAATATGTTAAACAAGATGGATTCAATGAAGCAATAAATAATATTCATAGAAGTATTGATAATAATAAAAAAGAATTTTCTGAAATTCGTTCAGATATAGATAATATTAGGACAAAAGATTTAAATATAAAAGCAAATTTAAGAGATTTAAAAAATTTAGAAGATAGTATTTTTACAAAAATGGAAACATTGAAAGAAACAATTAGAGATAATTTTGTTGAAAAGAATATGTTAGTAAAAAATTTAAAATATTTAGAACTTCAAACTAAACAATTAATAGAAGAAAGTAAAAAAAAGACTGAAAAACAAGATAGCTGGATTTTGGCAAAAAAACCTTATAATGGTCATATATGTGCAAGTTGTGAATCTTATATAGGTGATTTAAAGCCTAATACAAATTCAAAATATGTAGCATGGAATAAATATCCTGCTAAAGATCCTATTGAAAAAATATTTAGAATAAATGCAGGATTTTCAAAAGTTTTACAAATGGTAAATCAAGATAATAGAAATGAAAGAACAAAAAGTAATTCATTAAATAATTCTAAAGAAGAAAGATATTGCTCTAGTGCTGAAGGTGACAAAAACAGAAAAATGGAAAGAATTCCAAATTATAAAAGTGGTAAAAGTAGTCTAGGAAGAGACAAAAATATTCACAACAATTCCTGTACTCAAATAGATGATAATGATTTTCCTAAAGTTTTACCCAAAATTTTAACTCAAAAAAGTAGTTCTAATATTTTAGTAGATGATTCAAATAAAAATAAAAAAAATAATAATAGAAAAAGTAGAAGCTTAATTGATGTTAGTGATACAAAAATTAAAAATATTGATGAAAATGATAATGATAATAATAATAATAAAGAACTACAAAAACCTAAAATTAATAAAATATTTAGGAAGATTGGAGAAACTTTAGATAAAAAAGAAGATGAAAATAAAGAATAAAAAATAATTTTTAAAATTTAATGAATATAATATTTTAAATAAAAGAATTACTTATCCTTTATATTATTAAAATTAGGCTTTTCTCAATTAAAAAATGAGAAAAATAATAATAGAAGAGAATGATAATTTAATTTTTTAATTATATTATTTCTTTATTAATTTAATAAATAATATTTTTATTAAAGTAATTTTTAATTAAATAAATCAAATTAATTTTTTATAGTAAATTTACTTAATATAAAATTTTTATTTATCGATTGTATATATATAAAAAAGTATTTATTTATAATTATAAATTAATATATATTATAAATTTTATAAATTTTATTTAGTATAATGAATAATGGTAAAACAAATTTAGATTATTTTTCTTTAATAACAATTATATATGATATTGAATCAAATATATTAACTTTTATTAAAAATAAAATTCAAAATTTTATTTTAAGTATAAACAAATTATTTATAAATAATGAATGGTACAATAATCATATATTAAAATATATAAACTTTATAATTTCAAAAAAAATATATCCCATTATCATTTCAGGCTTATTATATATAAAATTAAAATTATCTCCTTTTCAATTAATAAGTGAAGAATATTTAAATATTAATATAAAAAACAAAAATAAATTTATTCTTTTTCTTTTATTAAATGCTTTAGAATCTTTAATAATAAAATATATTGATACATTTTTCACTTTCTGTTATTCCTTTTTTTTTAATCTCAAAAATAACACTGAAAAAATCAGTTATTATGGAAAATGTATAAAAAATATTTTCAAACATATTCAACATATTCAAAATATAATATTAGGAATGATATTTTATAAATCAATTACACCCTTAGAATATAATCCTTTTTATGATAATCTTGTTAAACCAATTAAATTATTAAGTTATGGATTTATAATTAAAAATACGTATAATATTTTCCAAAATATTAAAAACATTTTTAATGTTTATTATATTGAAGAAGATAATGAAGAAAAAAGAATTGAAAATTTTAAAGAAAATAAAAAGGATGAAAATGATGAAAGTTCATATTTAATTGAAAATAATGATGATAATGAAAATATTTGTTTATTATGTTTGAATAAATATAATCAGGTATGTTGTACTCCCTGTGGGCATTTGTTTTGCTGGTCTTGTATACATCTTTATTTAAATGAAAAAAATAATTGTCCCAAATGTAAATTAAACTGTAAACCTCAAGAAATTTTATTTTTACAAAATTACTTAAATTATTAATTTAAATATGAATATTTATTATATATACAATATTATAAATTAAATAAAATAGAGCGAAAATGAAATATAATTAAAAAATAAATTATCTTATTTATATAAAATTGGTTTTCTTAAGTATATATAATAATAATTTTAATGAATGAAAAATAATTAAATTTATTTCAAATATTAATTAATTATTAATTATTATCAAAAATATTATTTATTATATCCCATTTAATAAAATTGATATTATTAATAATTTAATCTTCAAAATATTGTCTTAAATTTTCTATTAACTTTATATTCATTTTATTATTATACAATTTATTATAAAAATTTTGATCAATCATATCACCTTCTTCATTTAAATCTTTTTTATTATTTTTATTCTTATATAATTCATCAATTATAATTGAATGCTGACTATGTAATTTAGGATATATATCATCATTTATAAAATTTATATAATTATTTCTATTCGCATAAAAAGACATAACCCATTTATTAAAACTTTTTCTTGTTAAATAATTTATATACTTCATACCTCCTATATTTAATATTTGCATAAATATAAAATTTACGAATTCTAATGATAATTTTCTTATATTATTATCGATATAAATAATTATAGTATTCATAAATTCATATTCAAACGAATCATTCTTATTGGCATTATTATATATTTCTTCAAAAGCTTTAATTATTAACTCTAAACAATCTTTTGAACTTTCTCTATTAGGACAAAATACTAGATATTCTTCTATAGCTTCAAAATTACTAAATTCTTCTAATAAATATTTAGCTTTATTTATGTCATTTTCTATATATATTTTAATTATTTCTTTAAAGCTATCAAAATAATTTATATTTTTAACTTTATTTTGAACTCTTCTTGAAATTCTTAAAAAAACGTTGAAATAATATCTTAGGGCAAATTCAAATAATTTATTATTATTTAGATCTAGTTTATTATTTTGTATTGGTTTATTGTTTAAAATATATCCTTCACTTTTTAATTTTTTGATTAATTTTGGATGATTTTTTTCTATATTAGTGTCAATAATTTTAACTAAATCCATTTCTAATAATTGAAGTATAAAATTTTGATATGATGGTGTTGTTATACTATTTATTGTCCAGGTTTTATATAATTTAAAATTAATTTCATTTTTTATTTTATCATTTATATTACTATATTTACTATATGGAGGAAGAGCTAAATCAAATTCATTTTTTTTATCAATATTATCATTATCAAAATTTTTTTTTTTATATATTAAAATATAAGCATTTATTTTTCCTTTTTCTTTTTCCTTATAAGAATCTTCTTCAAAAATCTCTTTTTCACCAAATGCTTCTTTAGGTATATTTTCTTCTTTAAATTCACTTACAGAAATATCATTAAAATTATACCATTTATCATCAGGACCTTTTATTAAATCATAATAATGACCAAAATCTGCTACACCATAATGAATTGTTATTCCAGCAAGCTCATATTCTGTATTTGTTTCAGTATGATTTTCAATTAAGTAATCTTTCATATCTAATTTATGAGGGAATTCAAAATATTTATTTAATTTATATTTAAGCATTGTATTATAGTCGAATTCGAATCTTTTTAATACTATAACAAAAATATTTGGTAAAGTTTTAAATATTGAACGTTTATGACATGTTCTTTTTTTTTTACATTCTTCACAATTTATTTTATTATCCCCATCCATTATTTCAGTTTTAAAATAATTTTTTAAAGATTCATGGATATTATCAAATTGTTTTATTTCTAATTGTATATTATTATAATAGAATTCATTATATCTTTTATGTCCACAATCAACAAATTTTAATTCATCTAAAACTTTTATTCCAAAAAAATAATGGAATAAATCTTTGTATTTATAATTGTCTTTTTCTAAATTTTTTGTGCTTGAAGTTGTTGTAGATTCTGATTGTTCAGATGGTGTTTTTGAATATATTGCTTTAATGTCATTTTCTACTTTATCAATTAATGTCCCGTAGAACTCGTCTGCATCCATTTGTTCATAAAAATTAAGTTTATTAATTTTAACAAATGAACGAGGGTCATAATAAGAAAATTCATATATTTTTAAAGCAGAAAATAATAATTGTAGTTCATATAGAACACTATTTTCTGAAGTATTATTTATTTTTAAAATAGTTTCTCTAAATTTTGGGATCATATATAATTGTTGAATAATTGAATTTAAATAGCAGGTTGATGTCATGTTTTTTAATCCAACATATTTCCATTTTAGCATTTCTTTAGATTCTAAATCCCAATTTTTAAAATTATAAGTTTTCCAAAATCCAAGATGATGAATTTCATTCAAAAATTCAATAATTTTCAAATATAGATCATTGCTTTGAAGATTTCTTAATATGATTAATAGAATTTTGAAAACTGCATTTTGACTCAGATTAGTAAGGCAAAATGGTTCTTTTTCTTCCAAAGGTTTATTTACACATTTTCTTAAAATACATTTTTTAAGGAATAAATCACATATATCAAATTTGCTTATAATATATTTAGATAATTCATTTGGATTTAACTTTATTATATTTACTAAAAATAATAATAAACCTTCTTTGAAATTTTCATTATTATTCATTAAAATTTTTATTTCTTTTTCATTCATATTTTCATAATTATCCTTCTTTTTTTCGCATTCTTCTTGAATATATTTTATTATCATATCTATTATTTCCTTAGACTGTTTAATATGCTTTGATTCTATAATATTTTCTTTATTTGTTGAATTTGGATTTTTAGAAATATTATTTGTATTATTTTTTTCATAATATATTTCCATTATTGAAGATATAACATGGAAATATTTTCCTTCCTTATCATTTTTAATTAAATAATTAAATACATCAACAGTTAAAACAACTTCAAAATATTTATTTATATATTCATTCTTTTTTATATAATTTCTATTTAAAGATTCATCTAATTTTTCCCTTGATTTATCATTTTTACATTTTATATAATTATATATAAAAATATTTGTAAATAATTCATTATTATTAAACAAAAAATCTATATATGATATATTATCTTTTGTAATTTTATCAATAAAATTAAATATATGTTCTATTAAATCTGCATTATCTTCATAAATATCTTTTTTTCTTTCTTTATTAAGATTATTATACTCATTAGAATCATCATTTATTTGATTAATAAATTCTTCATATTTAAAATAATTTAATTCTAATAAATTTGAAATTATTTCTGTAAATTTTTTTAAATAATCATTATATATTTCTTTATTTTCAAAAATATTCTTATATTTTATATCTTTATGATTTTCTTTATAATTTTCAATTTCATTAAGTACTTCTATAATCAAAGTAATACATTCGATTTGTATAGGGTTGAAATTATTTTTATCTATATTTATAGACAATAATTTATCATATATTACTATATCTCCATGATAAATTCCTATAAAATTATTTAAATACTCATTTTTATCTGAAATTATTTTTTTTATTTCTTTTTCTATTTCACTATCTTTATTAAATAAAAAATAATTAAAGCAATACAAAGAATATGTTAATAAATATATTTCTTTTTCATCAAATATTATAGCTAAATCATTTTCTTTATTATTTTCTTTGTTTCCAAATTTTTTAAGTTTTTTTTCAAAATAATAATTTTTTGGTAGTTTAGTAATAATATTCCATATTTTTTGTTTATTTTCTATTTCTACATTTCTATCATTATCATTTTTTAAATCAACTCTTAAATTATCAATTAAAATATTATATATATTTTCATTTTTTTCAATTAAATCTTTTGGATTATCTTTCATTTGTAAAAGTTGGAAAGGTATATCATCTACTTTTACAAAGGAGTAACCATTATTTAAAAAATATTTTTCATCAGAAAATATTTCTGTGAAAATTTCAAAATCATTGTTTAATGAATATACTTCTCCTTTTAAATCAATAAAATTAACATTATTAACATTTATATCATAATAGTAACCTAATTTCCATCTTAAATCTATAAGTCTATCATCAACCCCTGCTTTTAATTTATATTCTTTATTGTTCTTAACATATTTGAAATGATAAATTTTACTTGGTTCTTGTAATTCTTTATAATCTTTTTTTTCTGGTATTTTTCCATAACAATTACATGATTTTGAATATATTTTATTTAACAATTTAATAATTCCATTTAAAGCAATTTTATCATGAGATTTACTTATATTATCAAAATATAAAGTTATTTTATCAAAATATTTTTTCCAATATCCTGGTATCATTTTATTATTATAATCCTTAAAGCTTAAACAGAGGTCACATAAAATTTGGGATATTTTATTTTGGACATTTCTATTTGAGTTTTGAGTTAATAAGTTAAACAGCATATCAAATCCTTCTATTTGCTTCCCCCCATCAATACGGATATTTCTTCCATCATAAAATATAGCTTCTTTATTTTCATTAACTGTTTTAAATGTTTGTATTATTAAATTAATTGTTTCATTATCATTTATTGTTTTTAAATTAAATTCATCTTTATTTTGTAAAATATGTTTAAAAAAATCTTCTAATATAACATCTTCTATTTCATGTAAATTTTTAGTTAATATTTCAAAATATTTTTTCTGTTCTTCTTTATATTTTTTTGATTTGAATATTTGATAGATTATTTCTATATGTTTTTTCTCTTTAACATTTAATTCATAATTATTTAAGCTTTTTTTAAAAAAATAAAAAATCAATTTTAATCTTGATTCAATATTTATATTATGAGGGTATATACCTTCATATATTTTATCTTTGCATTTCTCATTTGTATAATCATTAGGTAATAATTTCATATATCTCATTAAATCATTTACCAACAAAGTAATAATATCATATTTTTCATCTAATTTTTTTAAATTATTTATTACTTCTTTTAGATTTTTTTCCATTGATTTATTAATAATTAGTAACTTTTGAATTAATTTAATACTTTGTATAATATTATTATGCTTATTATTATTTTTAATATTATCAAAAAGTTTATCTAAAAAAAAAAATTTATCATCAATATCAAATTCATCATTATTTATAATGATAAATTGAAAGGAATCAATAACCATATCAACATTATTTTCATCATATTTTTTTTTATCATTAAAGCCATATATTATATAATCAAAAAACATATTTAATCCATAATAATTTTTATTGTTTATATCCTTATCATTTTTATCATCTTTTTCCTCTTCAATATTTGATTTATTATTAAAGCAAGACTCAGTTAATTTTGTAATATAATCAATGTTATTAGAATTATCTAATTTAATTCCTTTAGATAATCTCTGAAATATATTATCTTTTTTTTGTTTAGGTAATTCTGATACTATTTCTATTAATAATTTTTTCATTAAATCATTATTTTGTCTATCAATAATTTTCTCAATAATATCATCATTTAATGAATCATATTTAGCGAAATATTTAAATAAATTTATGCATCTTTTAATTATTTCTTCGTGTACATTTTCTTCGAAAATGATATCTAATATTTTATACTTTTCAATGAATTCTTTAAAGCAATTATCTATCTTATTATTTCCATAGAATTCAATAATTATTTCATTAAAATCATTTAATGCACAAATTTTTTTTTCTAAGTTCTTACATTTTAAACATGATAATAAATAATTATAATAAGTTTGATTTATTAATTTATCCATGTTATTTTGAAATATAGAAATAACAAGTTCATTACATAAATTTCTTATTTCTTCATTTTTCTTATAGTATTTTAATTCATTTTCATTTAAATTTTGAAAATGTATATTTAAAATTTCATAAACTACTAATTTTTTATAGTCACGTATTTTTTTTAGATTACCATTAAATGATATAAATTTTATAAAAATAGATAAACTTGGTAAAGGAATTGAACCTGAATCTTTGGAAGATAGAATAATTTCATATACTGATTGGACTATTTTTGTTAATCTATTATTTATTTCTGGGAAAGTTGTATAATTATAATTATACGTAAACATTAAATTAAATAATAATGTATCAAAACCAATTAAAATACCATGTAATTGACTAACTATTAATAACTTTCTATTATAATATGCTGTTTTATATTTTTTTAAATTTCCTCTAACAACATTAATCATATATAAAACTATATCTAAAATAAGTATAAATAAATCCTTTTCTGAATTATTTAAGCTTCCTTTATTTAAATGATATCTATTAATAAATAAGCAATCTAATATATACCCAAATAAAAATTGATATACAAAATATCCTCTAATATCTATTATTTTATCATTTTTATCAGTTATTTTATATTTATCATTATTTAGGGCTTTATTTGAAGATTGAATACCAGTATTATTTTTATTACTATCTTTTTTCGAAAAATTATTATTTTTTAAATTAATATTAAATAATTCTAATTTTTGTTTTATATAATAAATGATTTTTTCTGTATTTATTTCACCTAAATCAATATTTATTAAAGAATTTCTTAATTTATCTTCAATGGGATAATCATTTTGGTGGTAAAAATTTAATATGCTAATAGGTACTTCTGGAACACCTTCATAATTTGTAAGATATAATAGACATTTTTCTTTTTCTTTTAAATCAATAATATAACCTTGAATAAATGTATCATTATCTATTAGTTCAACATATGTCTCTTTCATAAATAATTTTTTAGTATCGAAATTCTTTAAACTTTCTAATAATTCTTTTTCAAAATCATCCATTTTATATATATTTATATTAAGGCTAATTTTTAATAAATTTAGTTTAAATTTTATTTAATAATTTTTAAATTTAAATAAACTGAGATTAGTTCTCTAATTGGGGATTGGGGAGTGGGGATTGGGGATTGGGGATTGGGGATTGGGGA
>JAJJLS010000131.1:0-10559 GCA_023783355.1 Polyplastron multivesiculatum
CCCCAATCCCCAATCCCCAATCCTCAATCCCCATATATTGTTTTTAAAGATTACATAAAGTTAGTATAAAAAATATATAATAATTATAATAATAAATTATATAAATTTATAATATAAAAATTATAAAATAGAAATTTACAAAACTTTATTAGAATATTTAACTTTCATCTTCTCCTTGATTTTCTTCCCCGGCCATTGCTGTTTCATCATATGGAAACCAAACTAATTCTTTTTGTTCTAAACTTTCAATAACATAAGAATTTATTGCATTTGTATCTTGAATGTCAACAAATCTTAATCCAATCATATATTCCACATATATCCATAAATTATGTACATTTGTCAAATGTTCCTCAAATTTTTCTCCCTTTTTTTCACAAGTTTCTTTATCTATACCACATATAAAACAAACTTCTTGTTTATCTCTAATTATTTTTTCTACTTTATTTCTTAACTCACTAAAAGCATCAGTAATTATACCATAAATCATATTTAACATTAAAATAACAAGAATTAGAAAATATAATTCTTCATAAAAAAATCTAGCAATATAATATCCTTTATCATGAGTATATGAAGCTTTCTCCATTCTATCTGCTATTCCTCCATCAAATCTCATTCCATAGCTTAAATGTGTTGCGAAACAATATAACATTGTTCCACATTCATTTTCAACATGAGCGGGTTCAATATAAGGTGAACCTACTAAATCATTTAAAACATTTAAATTATTTGAATATGAATAAGGAACTGAAGAATCTACTTCTCTTATAAAATCACGACTAAATTTAAAGAAGGCAATATTACCGAATAATAAATTAAACACTAAAATACAATAAAAAACTGCACTTAATTGGTTTAATTTTATAACTAATGATAAAATTATATTTTTTAATGTTTGTGATAAATTAATGATACCCAAAATTTGAACAATATATAAAAAATGAATTTTACTAAATACTCCAGCGCAAGTAAATACTAAATTATATAAAAAGCCAATTAAAGTTGATTTTTTTATTAGAATACAATAAATAACATATATTTTATTAAATAAATTTAAATTAATTTTTTCATCATCTTCATTTTTTTCTTCTTTTTCTTTTATTATTTTTTTTAAATATTTATGACTTTCTGTTAAATAATATAAAGGAAATTTAATTAAAATCCAAACAAAAATGACCAAAAAATTAAATATAAAATTAAATAATCCAAGAGCATCAATTATTTTTGTTGATTTACAATCCCCATAAAGTCTTTCTGTTTCACCTTTAACTGTAGAAAGAAGAATAATATTAATAGTAAAGTTAATTAAAAAAGAGAAAACTTCAAGCCAATAAAAATCTAAATCTATAATAAATTTAGCTATAAAATTGTTTTTTGCTTGATTTTGTTTATATGAAATTTCTTCAAAGAAATAATCACAACTTTCCATAAGTGAAAATAATTTGCTGTATCTATCACTTCTATCAACTGTTTCAAGAAAATCATTTTTTGAAACATTGCTTATTAATGATACTACAGGATTTATAGTAAATAAAACACGAACAGGTTTTTCTATACCTGGTTTATTTACAAAAACTATTCTTGTTATTGATTCAAAAAAGGACACACATAAATAATTATCATAGAAACTTGGATTAGTTATTGTTGTTGAATTTTCCTTTTTTTCTTCATTATTATTAATATTATCATCAGATAAACTAACATTTTGATTTCTTCTAGAATTATAATAATTTTTAATTATATTTTTTTCTGAAAATTTAGACATTTTTTCAAAAAATTTTGCAACAGCTGGATTTTTGCATTCATCTTCTATTCCAAAAAATTTGAAAAATTGATACATTCTATTTGCTAGTCCGAAACGAATATCTTCTACTAATTCAGGATCATTAAAAAATTTATCATTAAAAAACTTTTTCATTTTTGGAGTAAAACCATAATTTATCTTTTTATTTAATTCTTGGTTATCTGGTATATTTTGATTATTTAATATATTTTTATTTTTATTATTATTTATATGAAAATTAGACATAAATAAAGGATTATTTTGTTCATTATGAGATAAAGTTTCCTTATAAGGAGAAAAATTATTGTATTTATTTTGATAGAAAGAATAATTATCTATATCATCTATATTTTCATTCATTTTTTTTTTTAGTAAAGGCAATTGACTTTTATTTTGATATGAAATATTATTGTCAGAATTATTATTTATATTTTCTTTTTCATCTTCATTTACATTTTTTTCTTCCTTTATTGAATCATATAATCTACTCATTGTATTTACAATATTTTCCAAAATATTAATAGGCAAAATAACAGCAGATATTTCAATTATTCCAATTGGAGGAGTAGAACTCTCTTCTAAAAATGTCATTAAAAAATCCATCATATCTTTCCTGACTTGATATGATAATTCTTCTTCATTATCTTCATGAATTAACCCGTGAATCTCATTTAAAAAGGTTCCAAATAAATTTTTACCATTATTATCTTTTTTGAAAACTGTTTCCAAATTTTCCATTTTAGTTCCTTGAATTGTTTCAATTAAAAATTCTAAAATTACAAAATATAAATCATATAAATAATCATCTAAATTTACAATATTTTTTGAATTATTCCATCCTGATAATAAAATTATTTTGCCTAAAATACTCAGCATAAATTCGAAAACAGAAGCTTTACTTTTTTGTTCATCAAAATTTTTATCTTCACTTCTTGTAATTTCATGTAAATCTTCACATTCTAAATCAGGTATAGGCTTGGCGGTAGGATTTTCAAAAATGGAAAAGCAACCGCCTTGTAAATTATTACCATTTTCTTTATTCTCTTCATCTAAAATATTATCTGATTCAGTAATCAATGAATTTTTAAATTCTTCATTTTCATCAAAATAAATAACATTTTCATCGTCCTCTTTTTGAACATATTGATTTGGATTATAATGTAAAATAACTCCATCATCTTCTTTCATAAAAAAAATACGTTGAAAATTTTGATTATGCTCTTCACAAAAGTATTTTAATATTTTAATTATCATTAAAGTCATATAATAATTATATCTGATATATCTAGCACCTGGATTGAGTTCGGAAATTAAAACATTCATAATATGTAAAGCTATATTTTGTAAAAAATATTCAAAATTAACTGGATTATCTTTTTTTTCCATTAATTCAAGACAAGCTTTTTGTGTTTCCTTTGTATTGTATTCAAGGAGTCTGAACAATTCCCAAAGACACATTTCTTTGTATGTATTTTCAAATTTTTCATTCATCATAAAAAATAAAATATTTTTTATTAATAGAACACGCCATTTACAATTATAAAAAATATTATCCTCTGAAAGCATCTTTATAAATGAGCAGTCTTCTAATTGTGTTTTTCCATTTATATAATGAATTATTATTTCGAAAATATCTTGTTGAAAATAAGATGTATTTAATCCATATTTTTGTAAATATTTTTTCTTTTTTTCCAAATCTTTTTCATCATATACCTCATTATTTTTTTCAAACACTTCTTTCATTCCTTTATTAAGGCGTTCTTTTTGAATAAACCCATAAAATGAAGATTGAAAAATATTTTTCATTAAGGAAAAATTAAGCACTTCAAAATTTAATTTTAATAATTTTTCTATTTCTGCTTTGACATTTCTTAATTCATTTGAATCAAAATCACATACAATTATTTTCTTTCTATGTTTACATAATGAATTCAGTTTATTCCTAAATGGGTTTCTATAAGGTTTATAAACTTTACTATTATTTTGGTTCGTATTTAAAAATTTTTCACTTTTATCTGTTATATTATCATTTAATTCCTCTTCTTCAACATCATTAAAAAGAAATGGATGTTCTAAAATATATTTTTTTAGAAATAAATAATGATATAATAATTCATAATATCTTAAATAGTCATATCCACTACAATTAAAAACAATGCCTGAAAATTTAGATATATATACTAATAAAAGTTTTATTATACCTAATTCTATATAATTTCTTGTTTTTTTATTATTATTGTTTTTAGCTAAACTTTCTATAATACCTTTGTAATTAAGTAATTCAAACTTTATCACTTCAGAATCTTCAGTGATATTTTCTATATTTCTATTATGATCACTCAATATCAAATTTTGATAAAACCTTAATAATTTATGATTTTCAACAATTGCTTCAGTCTTTTGAATTTTCGGCTCATTAATTAATAAGGACATATAAAAATTAATATTATTTTTTAATAAAACTGTATCTAAGTATACAACCCTATAAAAAATTAATAATTCAGTTCTTATTCCAATATCTAAAGCCAGGTCTTTTGATAATATTGATTTTATTTCATTTTTACTTAATAGACATTCCAAAAATGTTTTCTCATCAAAAGAAGTATTCCCTTCAAATAAGATATTTAATATAAATAATATTTTATATGTTATTTTATTTCTTAAACTAAAAAATCTTTCTTGTATATTTTTACTTTTACTTTTTTTTGCAAATTCTTTACTGTATATTAAAAACGAGTGTCCAGCTGAATATTTTTCTATTTCACTCTCATCTGATTCTAAATCTTTTTTTTTAGAAAAGTCTACTGATACATTTTTTAAGCCATTTTGAATATTTTTTACACTAGCTAAATCAGATACTTCTTTATCTATAAGTAAAGAATGTAAATCAATTTGAGATTCTTTAAAAATGTCATAATACCATATAAATAATTTTTTTAATTTTTTTAGAGTGTTTTTTTCGCCTCCTAAATTTAGTTGTAAAATAATTGAAATAATTTTTAAAACTTTATATATTAATTCTAAATTATATTGGGATTTTGTAGCACATATTTTTAATAATTTTATTAAATATGTATTTGAAGTTAGTTCTTCAGATGTATCTCTTATTTTTATTAAACATTTTTCAATTATTGAAAGAAAATCATATAATTGGACAGTGTTTAATAGTCCAATCACACTTAGAATATCAGATGTTAAAAACATAAAACAATTATTTATATCACTTTCTATATAATATAAGCTTATTTCTAAAATTTTATTAAATATATTTTGTTCAACAGTGAAAAAATCTTTATTTGGTTCTGAAATATTTTCTTTCTGGTTTTTGTTTTTATCTCTATTTGATTTTTTGCATAAATAATAATAAAATAAAATATGTATTCCTTTATATATCGTTTGTATCAAAGGTGAAAAATTAATGAGTGTATTAAATATTTTTTTATTTGTAATTTTATTATAATAATCATTATATAAGTTGTAAATATTATTTTCTCCTAAATTTCCACTTTCTTCTCTAATAAATTTTTTAGTTTTCTCTTCTTTTATCTTTCCACTAAATTCGTTAATGTTTGCGTCATTTGCCTTTGCTTCATTTATTAAATTAATTAATATGTCTAGATATTGGTTAATATTTTGACTTAAATTTTCATTAAAATCATCATATGAATCAAAACTAAGTACATATGAATCTTCCAAATCATCATTAATTTTTTGGAGTTTTGAAATAAGTAATGAATCTTTTGAATTAGGAATATTATCAGATAAATAATCAAATAGTAATTCTGCATTAGAATTTAATAATCTAGTCATAGTAGATTGATAATTATCAGGTAAATCTAAAATAATTCTAATAACTGAATGTGCTGCAAATGTTGCGTTTCTTATACATCTTCTCATATTAGCATCTTCATAATAATGCATATTAACTTGAAATTTTATTAAATTAGTTTTTATTCGTCCTATTCTTTTTGGATGATCATCCTGGGAAGCAGAATCATCAAAATCATTTTTATAATTTTCTAAAAGTATATCTGGGACTAATTCTTGAATTATTGATAATGCATAAATTACATTACTCATTGTTAATTTACATATTTCATTTTTCATATGGAAAAAATTAACTGCATTAATATTACGTTCTTTATTCAGGTAACTCATAAGCATTTGATCGTTAAAATGATATGATAAATATAATAAAGTTTTCATCATAGGAGATAATACTTTAAAAATAATATTTTTTTTTTCTTGAGACTTTTTATCTTCTGCCAAATTTTCTGTTATCATTAATAATATTTTTTTATTTACTGAACAAAAACGGGTTACCTGTGTATGAGTAAAAAAACCAAATTTAGCATAATATTGACATATTTTATATAATATATTATAAATACAAAAAACTTCATTTTGTCTTTCATTTGTTTTTTCTAATTTTATTAGTAGATTGATTGTCATATCTAAAATACCTAAATTTTTTTCATTATAATTTTCTATTTTCTTTTTATTTGTGGTAACAACTATTAATCTTTGTAATGGACTAAGTAAAAGCATATCCCTTATTTTATAGTTAATTGTAGGTAAAAATATTTTTCTTATTGTAAAGGTAAAAAATATATTAGTCAGACTAAATTTTAATTGCCATATATTTCTACTTTTAAAATCAAATTTAAGCATCATTATTTGAAAATATTTTGAAGTTGTTAATATATTTCCAATTTCATCACGATAATAAGATAACGACCTCAATTTTATCCCATTTGTATTTAATGAAGTAGATGTATTATTTTCTCCTAATTCTGAATGAGTATTTATTGTATTATTATTACTAAGAGAATTTTGATTCATTTCATTTGGTATATAATGATTTGCTGAGTATATATTCATTTTTTTTTCTGCAAAAGATGATAAAATCTCACAGGTTAAATGAAAATTATTAACAAATTTATAATCTTCTAATGCATAAAAACTTTCTTCATTTATTTTTCTGATAATTTCATTTAAATGGAAACTAAATGAATAAAATAAATTTGTAAAGCAGGCATTATCTCTAAGTAATAAGTTAATCACATGTACAAAGCTTATTCCTTCAAAATCATATTTATCTATAAAATTCATTTTTTTAGTTAATCCTCTTAACTTTCTGAATAAAATACGAATATCATTATGATTATGATTAGTGCAATTACAATTTGAAATTGTTTCATTTATATTTAGAGTACTAATATTTATTTTATCTAATGAAGTATTTTTTTTTATTTTAAATAAAGATTTTGAATTTTTAAAACATAAATTTTTACAAAATATACAAATATGACTATTTTCCACAGTTTTATCGTTATAAAAGTTTTTTAAACCCAAAGAACCAAATAGGCATTCCTTTGTATAATGCTGAACTTGGTCATCTTTTTCATCCATTGGTTGATGGCCTTTATATCCACACATACAAACTTTTGCACGCAAAAATTTTTTTATTTCTTTATGACCAGGACCACTATGACATATTTTGAAACATTCTGAACAAATTGCATTTCTTCTTTCTGGATCACATTCACATAGATAATATTGATCAAAAAGAGGGGTTATACCACTTTTTAAAATATTACAATTAATTTTTGAAAAAAAACCTACTGTTACTGTGGAACTATTTATTTTTGAATCTTGTGGTTCACTGATTAAACCCGTACCTCCTCTTTTAAAAGAATGTTGGGAATTATTTTCATTCATAATTTTAATTTATTTGGAATAACCCCAGAATGTCTTGAAGTATCAGAATTTACAAATAATTTATTTGAAAAAGATTTTAAAAAAGTTCAATTATTAACTCAATTTCCTCCATATAAAAATATCCAATCTTATGTAGATCCAGATATAATTATAAATCATTGTTTTCCAAAGGGCTATAAACTTTTAGATAAAGAAAACTGGCCAAAAGATGAATATTTTCATTTTAGTTTTAATAATCTATATAAATATTCCTCTGAAAATAAAAAAATATATTTTACGGCTGTAATAATGTTTGAATCTGTGAAACCATATCTTAATATGAAATATAACAATAAAATACCACCTTTACCTAAATATACTGTATTAAATAATAAAAAGGAGAAAATAGAAAAAGTAGCTAATTTAGATCACATCTTCGTTCAAAAAGCATTATGCTTTAGTTCTTTTGTTCCTTTTCCTTGCCAAACAAAAGCTTTAATTGGTGAAATATTAGAATACATTAGAGATAATCAAATTATTATACCTATTGAAAAATTAATAGAAGGTATAATTTTTGGAATTCCACGACCAGTGAGAGCATTTTTTTATATATCTAGTAAAAAAAATAATGAATTAATACCTAAACAAAAGAGAGATATTGATTTTTGTTTAAGAGAATTTAATCAGTATAATTTTTATAGTTATGTATACCAATATATTTTAAATTTTACTATACCAGATATCTTCCTTATATATAAATGCATTTTATTAGAAATGCCTGTTTTGTTTTTCAGCACAAAAAAAGAACTTTTAACAAATATTGTTGAAACATTTATAAATATATTATCTCCTTTGGAATATCAATATCCCCATGTTTCAATATTGCCTGATACATACTGCGCTTTAATTGAAAATGAAAAAAGTTATGTATTCGGAATTAATCATAGATTAATTTTTCAGAAAATTGATAAAGAAAAACACCCAACTTATTTCATTAATATGAATTTAAATGTAGAGAATAAATTAATTTTACTATGTGATATAGATGAAGGGAAAGTTTTTCAATATTGCAACGTAATAAAGAATTATCATGTAGTAAATTTTGAAGATTTAGGAGAATATGCAGATAATTCAGGTAATTCGGATACATCTCAATGTATTTCAAAAACTATTTATGCTGATAATATTACTAATATTTTCGAAATAAGTTTACCTGAAAAATTAACAAATAAAGTAATAAAAGAATTTAGTAATTATGCTGTTAATAATGATAAAAATATAAAACAAAACTTTGACTATTCTGAGGAATTTAATCAAAAAATTGGAGAAGATTTTTTTTATTATTATTTAACTCATTTATTAAATAATTATTATTCTTATTTATATAATGATGAAGAAAATGTTAAAAGAGTTATTAGTACTGAAATTTTAAATAAAAACGAGGAAGATATTGTTATAGAAAATATATTTTTAGTTAATCAATTTTTACATGATAACAAATCAGACTCTAATTTTTATTCAAAATTTTTTAAGACAAGAATATTTAAAAACTTTATAATAAGAAAATATTTAAACGATCCTTTGGACAGATATCAATTTCTTCATTTTGATGAAAAAATTATAGAAAGAAAAAATAAAAGCTTTTTTTCTAGTAAAATCAAAACTGAATTTCTTTTGAGTAAAATATTTAAAATGGATAATATATATCAAATTAAAAAAGTTAATAATTTCTTCGAAAATGAAATTACATTTATGAAATCACATAAAAATACTTTATTGAATAAATATTTCCAAAATTTCGGCCAATATAATAAAATAAAATATGAGATATTTCCTAAATTAATATATGATAATAAATTTTTTGGCACAAAATATGTTTCAAATATAGGATTCTATGGAAATATTGTAGGATGTTTAAAAGGATATCAATCTATAGAGAATTCTATTAAAAATGAATCGAACCCTTATAATTTTTTTTTTATATATAGTAAAGGTGCAATGAATAGATATTTAGCAGATTTAAATAAAATAGATATAAAAAATGAAGTTTTAAATTCATTATATAAACTATGGGTATATATTTTTTGTTTAACTTTTTATTATTGTGATGAAATTGAAAAACATTTTAGATTTGAAGAATTAATGCGGTTTTTACCAAAAGTAGTAGATGAAGATAAAATATTATTCCCAATTTTACTTATGACTATAAAAGAATATGGGGATGAATATATGCTAATAAAATTCTATGAATCAATGAAATATAAAAACTATAGTGAATATTGTTTTTTTTGTTCTAAATTTAAAGGTGATTCTACTGTAAAATGGGATTTAAAGAGTTTAGATACAATAAACTCAAAATTAGGAATAAGATATTATAGAGAATCTAAAAATGATGAAAAAAAATTATTAGAAGTAAAAAAGTTAGATTATGACATAAATTCTTTACAAAAAAAAACATTTGCATCCAACAATAATACAGGTAATAAAGAAAAATTAACATTCAAATTATTTTATAAATGTAATAACTGCACTCAGACTTATGAAATTAGTAATTTAGCCATTAATTTAGATAATAAAGCTAAAAGTAGTTTAATGATTTGCATTAAATGTCATACATTAATGGAACCAAATACATATGTAATGAATAACACAGAAAAAATTGATTTTACTCTATTTTCACTTATTAAATTATTAAATATTGCTAAAGAAATAAATATGGAATATGGACAACAAATTGATTTAGATGAATTAAGAACTAAATATAAATCATTTTATTGGAATTGTATTTTATATTTTTTTATATCTGGATTAACTTTTGGAATGCTTTTGAAATATAAGCCAAAAGATAATTTAAAGGAAAATAAAAAATAAAAAAAATAAAAAAAATAGAAGATTTAAAAAATTAGAAATAGATAGATAACAAAAATTAATTATAAATAATAAAAATGAATTTTTATTCATTAAAATATGGTTAATATATAAAATTAATAAATATTTAAAAAATATATACTTTTTAAATTTATTAGGATATATAATGGGGATTGGGGATTGGGGATTGGGGATTGGGGATTGG
>JAJJLS010000132.1:0-10554 GCA_023783355.1 Polyplastron multivesiculatum
CCCCAATCCCCAATCCCCATAAAAAAACTTTTTTAAATTACTTTATTAATTAATATTATTATAATTTTAATTTAACAATATAATAAAATATGAATCATTAAAAATTCTATATAAATAAGAAAATTTATTTTTTCAATAAAAAAATAAATAAATTAAGGAGAATATATACAAATTACAATTAATTATATATAATCATGAATTATCAATTTATATTCATACTCTTATATGTGATTTTGAAATTTTACTACTTAGTTTTATAATTTTAATAAATGTGTTATAATCAACTAATCCGATTTTATTTCCTTCTCCTAGAGATGCAATCATTCGCCATTGAGTAGGAGTAAGAAATACCATAGGTAATGCATCTTTTAATATTTTAATTAAATTATCAGTTTGTATTATAGCACAATCTCCAGAAATACTATTCATTTTAACTTTTTCTTTAATTATTTTATTATTTTTAGCAATTAATTTATATACATCCAAAATATTATTAGTCATTTCCCATGATCTTAAATTACTATTATTTTTATTACTTTCATTACTATCTAATTTCCCAGGAAAACTTCCAAATGTTTTACTCCATTCATTAAAATCAATGATTCCATCTTTTCTTATGTCAATGAAATCATACATCGATTTTAATATAGAATAAGGTGGTAACGGGTATGATCTGCTATCTCTTTTATATAGATCTATTACAATCTTTTTAAATTTGTCAAAATCTATAATTTTTTTATTATCAATATCATTTAGTTCAAATCCTAATTTAGGATTAGTATAATATTTAATTAATAATTGTTTCATTTCTTTTAATGATTCTATTATATTTACTTTATAAGTATATATACTGTTATTTTCTTCTGTTATATATTTATAAAAATCAATTAAATTTATATAACCTTCAGAAGTAAGTCCACTTTTGTACATAATATCTTCTATTTCGATATTTGTCAACCCGAGATTTAATTTTTTTAACATATTTTTGAATTGGAATTGATTCGCTTTGCCATTATCAGTTTCTCTTATAAATTTACCAAATTCTTTTCTAAAATCAACTTTTGAAGAAAGAATTATTTTTTTAATTTTATTTAAAGGGTCTAAATCGTAAGGGGTTTGAGATATAGGGTGGGCTTTTGTAATAAATGGGACCTTTGGAGAAAAAAAATGAATATTATTTATATCTGGTCTTGTTGTTTTTATTTTTGAATCTTTTTTAAGAGATAATTTAAATGCCTTATCATAATTAATCTTATTATAATAAATATAATTAAATTCACTAAATTTAATTATATTGAATTCATCACTATTATTATCAATATTATTATTTTTATTATTTTTTATTATAATATTATAGTAATTTAATATAGTATTAGTTTTGAATTTATTTGGAAATAATTTAAAAATACCTTCAAAGAATTCCTTTTTAGTTATAAATTCATTTTTAGTGTTATTATCGTTTGAATTAGGCGTTTCATTTTTGACTGTTTTTACTTTATGGAAAAATTTAAATGCATCTTCACATGTAGGGAAATTATCTCTGAAAAATTTATTTATATATTTATGCATCCACCCATAAAAGTCATAATTTTTAAAAATTTTTTTTATATCATCGAGAATAATAAACTTTTTATTATTTGATAAATAATTAAATAAAAGTGTGTATTTATCTTTATTCATATGATAAGCTTGAAACATTAAATAATTTGTTTCCATAAAGTCTATAATATTTTCAAGAGATAACCCCTGTCCTTTATTTCTAAAAACTGTTTTATTAACATCATTATAAAATTGTTGAAAATTATTTAAATAATGTTCACTTATATACATACCTAAAATATCTATTATTTCTTTTGTCCAATTTATATCTTGATTTTTTATATTTATAGTTTCATTACAATAATTCGTTATACTATTTACATATTTATTCATATTATTGCTCTTTATTTCTTTCATAAAACTTTGAATGTCACTTAAAGTCAAATTTTCATCTTTTGTAGTAGATATAGATGAAATAAAATGTAATAATTTAGTATAAGTTAATTCTCTTTCGTTCATTTTTAATAATTTTACTGCGAATATTTTTAAATCTTCTTTTGATATGAGGCCATCATGATCAGAGTCTAATATAGAAAAAAATTCAGTATCACTTAAATAACTATTTTCTATGTAATATTTGGCAATTTCTTTTAGTAATAATTTTTCTACTGTTGTATTTCCTTTATATATATTTTCTTCATTCATCTTAATATCATCATCAAATATATTTAATTTTATCCTAAAAGTGTTTATATCAACTTTACCATTTTTATATTCATCTAAATAAGTATAAAATTGCTCAATTTTATCTATATTAATTTTGTCAAAATCATAATTTGATAAAGATAATATTTGATTAGTAAATTCATTTTTATCTATATAATTATCTTTATTATTATCTAAATATTTAAAAAAGTTATCAAGTGTAAGATTATTTTTATTTAATAATTTTTTAAAATATATATATAATTGTTTATTCTCATTATAAAATTTTTCATTATTAGATTTAATTAAATCTTCCTGAATTTGTTTTTTGTTATCAAAATAATTCTTATCAACATATTTTATCACAATATTATATAAATCATCTTGGGATATTTTTCCATCTCTATCATAATCAAATTTTTTTACTATTTCAATAGGGAGATTAATCATATTATTTCTTGATAGAAAAAATTGATATAATTTATTTTCATCTATAATTTTACTAACAGCTAAATTATTATTCATATTATTAAATTTAATAATTAACACAAACAAATCATTTTCACATTCTTCTTTTAAAAATTTCATAAAAGTCTCTAAACATTTATACCAAGCAGCAAGACTATCATCCCCATTTAAATACAATAATAAAATAAAACTATGATAATCAACATTATTCTCTTTATCAATAAATTTATACATTCTTAATAAATGTAATAAATTATCTTCAGATAATTTTCCATTTATTAATTTCTTCATAATAGTCAAAAATTGGCTTAAACCCATTTTTCCTGTTAAATATTTATCTACACTTGTTAACTTTTGCTTTAATTCGAAATACGTTATGGACCCTAAAACTCCTTCTAAGCAAGCATTAAATATTTCATCTTTTTTATTATATAATTCTTTATATGATTCATCTTTTTTAACATTAAATATATCAAAAATTTTTTCAAGAGTTACAAACAATGCTCCACCACTTATAGAATTAAATAATCCTGTAGAAAATTCCCTTGTAAAATTATTATTAATTAATTTTATTTTTCCTTGGAATTGTAATAAATTTAATTTCGTTTTTAAAATATCATTCAAAGGTATTTTATATAATTCAATTTCCATTTTATAAGCTAAATCCACTAAAGATAAATTATTATTAATTATATAATTTTGAATAGTAGATATCGGATGTGGAACATTCCTAATTGCTTCAATGAATTCAATTCTATCTATATATCCATCTTTTTTAGTATCTATATATTTAAATAATAAATTTACTTCTTTAGTTGAAAAATTAAATTTTTCAAATTTTAAAACTTTTTCAAATTCATCTGGGGAAATTATATTTTGTAACCTAAATATATCATATGATAATAATACATCGAAATATTCACTTATTAAATCAATACGTTTTTGTTCTTGGAAAATTTTATCTTTTATCAATTTTATACAATTTACTATTATTTCATTTTCTTTTAAATTTATATATGAGTCATCTTCTTTATTAATATTATTTAAATTATTTTTTATTTCTTCTTCTTTATTTGTATTATTTCTTTCATATCTATTGTTTTCATAATTAAAAGAATTAGAATTAATAGAATTATTTTTTAATTCTAATGATTGAGATAAAGCTTGATCTTTTATTTTATTCACTCTTTTTTTTTCATTTGTGAAAAATCTTGAAGAAATAGTATTATTAGCATAATTATTATTATAATTATCTTTATTTAGTTCATTATCACATGATTTATATAATTTATTATAAGATGTAGAATTTTGTAAAAATGGTTTAATTTTTTTTATATTAATATTATTATTTTTGTTTTTGTATGAAAATGTTGTTTTTGTTGAAGAATTATTAACATTTTTTATAAATTCATCAAAACTGAAAGCATTTGGATTTTTAATATCTAAATATTTAAGTAATTGAATTATTCCTATTTTACTTATATCTATCATATTTTTTTCTAAAATAGATTTTAATTCTAAATAAGAAATCATTTTACCTGAATAATGTGCTAAATTTTTAGATATATTATTTATTTTATTGATATCTTCTTTAATATCAAATTCTTCAATTTTAGGCAAAGATTGATATTTACTTAAAGAAGAAATAGCTGTATGATGTAAATTTCCAGTATCTCTACTAAAACAATTTTGACTTATTGCTCTTTTATTATTAGGTAAAATAAATCTATTATATTTTTGAATAGGGAAAAAATTATATTCTCTATCAGTTATCTTTTTTATATCTTTACATAAGGCATTAATTAAATTAACATAATTAATCATAATTATATCCGGGTCATTATCTAAATATATATTTACTATTTTTTCAATTAATTCAAATCTTAATTTATGATGGCAGTTAGTATTAGAAAAAATTGTTAAAAAATCAAATTTAGGTATAAGGCCATCTCCATGTCTATCTTTTTGTTTCATATTTCTAAGTAATAAATTTTTATGATTATATATTCCTTCCAAAATATTTTGAGGAATTTTTAATCCATATAAATTCTGTAAAGGATAAGGCCTAAAAAATTTTTGATTTACATGATATTCTTTTTTATTTTCTGGGGTCTTAAATAATAAATCTTCTCTCTTTGATTCTTTTATCTTTTTTACATCTATACTCATATTCTTTCTCAGCCAATCATATCCAGAGTGAGTTATAGTTGTAATAACGGATAAATTTGGTCTGATTTCTCTTTCTGCTTCATCAATGTCTGAAATGTTATAATATGGTACTTTTTTACTATCTTTTGTTTCCATATAAAATCTAATATTTTTTTTCATTTCATTTAATTTTTGAGTCTTTAAGACAAAATTATCAGTTAAAGTTTTATTAAATTTCATTCCAAAAATATTTTCTTTTACAATAAAAACTCCTAAATCTTTCATTTCTTTTTCTTTAAATATCCCTCTTCTTATTTTATCAGCCATATTTTTAATGATAGAAGTTATTATAGTATAACATTCTTCTTTACTTATATTTACCCCATAACTTATTTTAGCATAATTAACTTTAACAATAGGTATAAATCCATTCTTTGTCTGCATATATTGAATCAATCCACTTTTTTCAGTGTAAATTCCAGTTTTAATATAATCTATAAACTCATTACTTACCATAAATACGGGATATCTTTTTTTCATATCATATAAATCTTTGTTAGTTGTCCCATCTAAATCAGTTTCTATATTTGTTAAAGTAAAAGTACCTAATCCTTTTATAAAAGTACCTTTTCCTCCTAAATAATTTTCTATAATGAATCTACTTAAACAATTCCAACATTTATTAATTATTTCTTTTGGATAATTTGATAATATATCTTCGTATGTTATCCCACCCCAATTATTAAATGTTTTATATGCTAAAGCATTCATGGAATTTGTTAATTTACTTGTTTGTGGAAATAATTTTTTTGATAATGATTTGTTATTGGAAAATAATAACCGACGATTCATTTTTTTTATACCTATTAAAATTAATTTAATTATTTTATTAAAAATTAAAAAACATTTTATATTATAATATATAATTATATTTAATAAATTAATACTAAATTATTTATAAAATACAAAACATAAAAAAAAATTAGTTTTTTAAGCTTTTAAATTTATCTACTTCATCTTTTATCTTAATATTATAAGATTTTTTATTCCATTCAAAGAATGTATCATATTTATTATAAGATCCAGGTCCTATATTTGAATTATCAATTTTTTTTTCAACTCTTAACGAAGAAGATAAAAAAGGTCTTCCAATTTGTTTAATTTCTTTTAGAGGATATACTAAATTATACTCTCCTACACCATTCAATTTGTTTATTTGTGACTCTAAAATATGAAATCTTGGTTCTCTTGAATCAAATCCTGGTCTCTTCCTGTTTTTAAGACAAATTAACTTATTATCATAATCAATGCTTTGATTATTGTATGCGTCCTTTGTGTTATAAATAATAATTTTTCCTTCATCTTTTTTTTTTGAATTTATTTTTTTATTTTGATTTATATAATATAATTTATATTTTTCTTGAATTGCTTCTGTTTCTATTGTTTTAAAATTATAATTATTTTTTTTTGTCCAGTCATCCAATGCGATATATGAACCAGCCCCAGGGGTATCCTCAGTTAGACTAGGCAATTTCCTTTTTTCTAAACTTCCGAAATTTTCAACTTTATTAGATCTTTTTAATCTATTAATTTCAGGATTGTAAAATCCGGGTCCCAATTTTTCTAATTCTTCTTTTTTGTTTTTAATACTTCTTTCCTTTAAAATTTCCATTTTAAGTTTTTGAGTGAAAAAATTAGGGTTTTTGTAAATTTTTAGTTTTTCATTGGAAGATGAATTTTTATCATTATTATTTTTTTCATCTTCTAAATTTTTATCAGCAAAAAAAGAATATTTAATATAATTATCAATAGAATTATTTTTCTTTTTTTTTGGAGAATATAATAAATCTCTACTAACAAAGCTTCCAAAATTTTGATATTTATTTTTTTTTGGTACAATCAAAAATTCATCAGACAAATTATATGCCCCTGGACCTGGCAATGTTTGTATTTCATCTTTTTGTTTTATATAATTCAAAGACGTTAAATTAATATAATCATTGCTATTTTTGTAATCTTTTAATCCTATATTATTATTTCTAAATATTTTATTTCTAAATTTATTCATATCCATATTATTTATACTTTTACTTTTATTACTCATAGGGGTATAATTATTGTTAATATCACCAAATCTATCATCGAGATTAGTGCTCAAATATAAATTATCCAATTTATTTAATCCTTTAACTTCTTTAATTTTTCTTTTTTTATTAGATTTTACTAATTTACTCTCAGATATTTTACTCCAATCAATGATAAGCCGTTTTCTTGGGGAGACTATGACATCATATCTCCCTGGTCCTATTGAATCATTTTTTGTCCCATTAAATTTTTCATATAAATATGGATCATCTAATAATTCCGTTTCACCATTATCATCTATAGCATACCCAAAATGATTATTTTGAGTTGGAATTGTTAAAATCCTTTTTGATGAAAAAGGTTCAAGACTTAATGATTCATTTTTATATATATTACTACTTTTGTTTGGTGAAATACCATTTTTTATTTTTATTGATTTCCCAGATGCTTTTTTGCCAAATTTTATATCATTTGTAGTTGAGTATTCTATTGTATTTAAATTTTTTTCTTTTATATTATTTTTATTTTTATTTAAATGAATTTTAATAGGAGAATCAGATTTATGTACTTTTTTCTTATTTGAATTAAATATATTTACTATTGATTGAGTATTTGTTGTTATTTTTTTTTCTAAATTTTTATTGTTTTTATTATAATTAAAAATAGAATTAATTTCTTTAATTTTACTATTTGGACTAATTTTTTTTTTGTTTATGTTATTAATATCTATAGATTTAATAATTGTTTTCAATTTATTAAAACTTATTTCTTTTATATTTTTAGGTGACAAAAAAGTTTCGTTTGATATTGACATTTATAATATATTTTAAAAAATTTTTATAATAAATAAATTATTATCCACTTTTAGTATTGCTTATATATATATAAGAATTTAAAAATATATATTTATATTTATCATATTTTTATAGAAAAAATTGTTTTTAATAGAATTATTTATGTTTTATAATATTATTTTGTTTTAAAAACTGAATAAAACAAATAAATGTCAAGAAATATATTTCTTGATAATATTTCAAAATCTTATGTTAAAAATTTTATATCAAAAAATAACTCAAAAATATCAGATGCCACATCATTGATAACCTCAACGAAAATAAGTAATATTAATAAGTTCAATAATACCTTTTATAATCCTAAAAATTCATCATCAACATCAAAATATTTAAATAATAACTCTATAGCAATGAGACAAGATAAAATTATGAACCCCCTTATAACTGTATATAATAACGCATATTATCCACGTTCATATAAAAATAAAAACTTTATAAAAGAAATAAAAAGTTGTCTACCACCCATAACGTTGAATAATGAATGTTCATCTAGTAAAGTTTTGTTAACTGATTATGAAACATCTTTGAATAGAATTAATAATATATATAGAATTAGAGGTGATGAAATAGAAATAAATAAAGATAGTGAAGGTGAAGATGAAGAAATTGTAAATGAAATAAAAAAAAATAAAATTGATTTTAATGAAAGTAAGTATATAAATAGGGTTTTAAAAGATAATCATAAACAAAATTTATATATACATTTTAGAGATAAAGAAGAATTTTCCTCACCTAAAAATTCTTTGTTAACTTTAAAAATAAATAAGGCTTTAATAAAAAATATTTCTCAAACTATATCAAAATATCAATATCAATCATATGCAAAAAAAATTAATGAGAGACAAGCATACAGATTAAAATTATGTATAATGCCAAGAACTAATGTTAAACAATTAAAATATAGTTTAGAAATAAATAGGCTAAAAGAAAATGAATTTAAAAAAAATACTGCTATTGAAAGTTCAAAAAAGCCAGCAACTTTAAATAAAGGTTTAATAAATAAAATAGCTAAAAAATATACTAGTTCCATCCAAGAAACTGGAACAGAAAAAAATTTGAATAAAAAAAAATCAAAAAGTGATATTTATCTAAATATAACTGACCAAAATATGTTAGAAGGTAATAAAAAACATACAATTAATAGTACATTAATAAGAAATGCTTTAATAGTTGATGTTAATTTATATTACTGTAAGTATTTAATGCAAGGTACAAGCAATCCTAATTCTCGAATTGAAGCAACTTTAACACCATATCATAATAATTTATTTTTATTTGGAGGATTACAAAGTAATGATGTAAGTGATTTATGGATGCTTGATATTAGAAATAAAATTTACACTTGGAAAAAAAAAAATTTTGGAAAAGAAGTAAAATTTAATCCAAGATATGGACATACTACTGTTTTATTTAATGATTGTTTATATATCTATGGAGGTAAATTTAATTTAAAAAAATTAAAATTTCCTTTAGAAGATATTTTAGTTTATAATATAAATACAAATGTTATGAAAATTGGTAATTTTAAAAATGAAAAAAATATAGTTAGTAGAAAATATGTATATATTCCTCCTAGAAGAAATCATATCGCACATGTAATTGGATGGAATATGATTGTTCATGGAGGAATTGATATTTCTAAAGAAAATTTAAGAGATAATTATCAAGAATTTTATTTAGATGATGAGAGTAATAATAAAAAAAATTTAGATACAAAAAATAATGAAAATTGTTCTAATCATATTTTAGGAGATTTTATGGCTTTAGATTTAATTACTTTTAAATGGATGAAATTAGAAAATATTGTATTTAAAAAAAAGAAATCTTCAAAAAAATTATATCATTTTAAAAGTCTTCCTAGAGTATATCATTCTTCATGTCTTGTATTATCTTCAGAACATATAATTAAAGGTAATAAAATAAACATTTATAAAAATGATTTAAAGTTTGAAGAAGAAAATATTTTTATTCAAGATGGGGGAGATTCAAAACAAAATTTTGATATTAAATATGAAGGAATATATTTATTTGGAGGATTAGATGAAAATTTTAAAGAAACAAATAATTTATATATATTACATTGTTTTAGAAATCCATTAGTTTTATTTGAACCAAAAATTGATGGGACCCCTCCAAGCCCACGTCAGATGGCAACTATGAATTTTAATAACATATTAAATTATATAACAATATATGGTGGGAAAAGTATTAACCAAGTTTTTGGAGATCTTTTTATTTTAGATATAATGAATTATCAATGGATAAATGTTAAATTATTTGGAGCACAAATAAAAGAAGGAATTGCTGGACATTGTTCTGAAATGATTAATAATAAATTATATATTTTTGGAGGATGTGATGAAAATAATAAATATATTAATGCTAAGCTTCTATGTGTTGAGCTTGACTTATTTAGAAATAAAAAATTAGCAAAAATATTTGAATATGCATCGTCTGTTCTTTCAGATAATCCCAAAGATAGAACAGCTAAAAATGTTATGGAACTAATGAAAGGAGGGGTTGATTTACCACCAGATATTTATCCTTTCTTACAATTAGACAACTAAAAAAAATCTTTTTAATTAAATCTTAATATATATATTATATATAAATATTATAGTTATACTTATTTTTAATTATATTATAATTATAAAATCTAACTTATTTAATTAAGTAAAAATAAAAAAGATAAAAAAATATTTATATTACTTATTTAAAATGGGGATTGGGGATTGGGGATTGGGGATTGGGGATT